>JAXIVJ010001693.1:2500-129738 GCA_036785665.1 Chirona hameri
GTATGGATGGTTGGTCGGTGTTCATGCAATATATCGATACAATTTTACAAAGTTCGTTTTTTTTTGGTTTACGTTGAATTGACTCTTAGCTCAAAATAATACTAGCTATAACTTGGTCAATTTGATGGGATTTTTTAATTGAAAATAATACCGACACTCGTCTTGAAAAGGCACACCTTTTGATGGGTAGCTCGTACCGGTAGCTGCAATATTCTTCGCAATATAAAGCACATGCACCTGTAACTGCGAGACATTAGGGATATATTCTGCATGTGGTTACAGTTTTAAGTAATTACCTTCGTCAATTGTGAACCGATTTCCAATTGAAAATTACCAATAGATGCTTCGTGACAAGACGCATTTGTTGATTGGTGGCTGGTCGGTGTTCATGCAATATATCGATTCAATTTTGAAAAAGTTTTTGTTTTTGTTTCCGTTGAATTGACGCTTAGCTCGAAATATTATTGGCTATAACTTTGTCAATTTTCATTGGATTTCCAATTGAAAATAATGTCGACACTCGTCTTGAAAAGGCACACCTTTTGATGGGTGGCTCATACCTGTAGCTACAATATTAACTGCACATCCACGCATTTATTTACAACCACCACACACACAGATGAACGAACACACATATAAACACATGTGTGGGTAGGTATATGACATTCATTTATTCACATGAACATTATGGGTACGTGTTCACGCAACGCCACTCCAACTCCACTCGTACAAGGCCATAGTGTACGCATTCACATATTTTCAATCACGACCAATATACTCGCGAGTCGCGACCCAGCGAACGGGGTTGTTCGTGTTTCTTACATATTCTGATTCTAGGATCGACTTTTGCCGGTATGACGTCACAACTCGTTTTGGTAACGCAAGATTCTAGTGACGTCACATGTATTTATATAAATATTTGTCTAATTATAACAAATTAGTTCTTTTTTCGCAAAAAAGAATGCCAGAACCGTAATCAGGACACTCTTGTCCATCAATCCACGTACGTTTCCCAATGTACACTATTCCCTTTTAAGTGTTTCCCTCTGATTTACTGTTCACGCCAAACTGCTCAGAAATTCGTGGAGATTTATGCTGTGCATATTCAAAACACAAAGCTTCATCTTAATATCATCTACAGCACATGTTTGAGATAAGCTCCGTTTCGGCTGAGGCACAGCTGGGGAATTCCACAGTAAGACAACCAAAAAATTGCAAATTTGCCGTCCGACCATCTTTAATTTTCTTGAAAAGTTGTGCACTGGGGGCGGGGAATTTATTGGCGGTGGATTAATTGGTGGTGACCAAAACAAATCCCAAACAAATATTTGTCAAGGTACGGCCTTCCGTATTTTCCCAACTTCACTGCAGGCCTAATGTTGACCATCAATAACTCCGAGACTAAAAAAGCGATTTTGATAAACTTGTTTTTGTTTGGATCAGGATTAGTCGAAGAACAATTTGGCAATCACGGATTTTCGTTTTTTTCACGTGACCTCGTGACCTACTTTTTGCGCTGTGACCTTGACCTGTTGGAAACTGACATTAATATTTTCGTCTGATAACGATTTGAGCTTCATTGATGTCCTTTCGTATTTAAAAAAGTGGGGTTCGACCTGTACAAGTTATTTTTGAGTATTGCAATGCTGACAATACGCTGTTCGGGCACATGTTCGTCGATAACTTCGCATCTACTTGACATACGCTTTAGAAACAAAGTCCAGAGTGACTCATGACGACGAAACCTCTCGGTTGGTGCCTATTACACCGACATCAGGTTGCCATATGACCTGCCAGGCCAATACAACGTAATGTACCCAAACAGCGTATTGTGTCAGACTCAGCTATGCAAGGCTCGAAAGTAGTTTTTACAGGTCGAACCCGACTTTTATATTTTATGCGAAAGGACATCAATGGAACTCAAATCGTCATCAGACTAAAATTGTAATGTCAGTTTCGAATAGGTCAAGGTTACGGCGCAAAATGTAGGTCACGAGGTCACGTGAAGAAAAAAAATGAAAGTCGAAAATCCGAGATTGCCAAATTGTTATTTGACTAATCCCGACCCAAACAAAAAAGTTTATCAAAATCACTTCTTTAGTCTCGGAGTTATTGTCGTCAAAATTAGGCCTCCACAGTGAAGTTGGGAAATTTTCGGAAGACCTTATCTTGGATTTTTGTTGTTGAAATTGTGTTGGTCACCACCAATGAATTTCCCGCCCTTGAAACCTCCAGTGCACAACTTTTAAAGGCAATTAAAAATGGACGGCAAATTTGAAAACAAAATGGTTGTCTTACTGTGGAAGTCCCCAAATGTAGTGTTTACAAGTCGAACCCCACTTTTTCTTCTTTTTTATACGAAAGGACATCAATGAAGCTCAAATCGTCATCAGACGAAAATGTTAATTTCAGTTTCCAACAGGTCAAGGTCACGACGCAAAAAGTAGGTCACGAGGTCACGTGACAAAAGTTTTTCAAAATCGTGTTTTTTTTAGTCTCAGAGTTATGGTCGTCAAAATTAGACCTGCACAGTGAATTTGGGAAAATACGGAAGGCCGTATTTTGGAAAATATTTTTTGGGGAAATGTTTTGGTCACCACCAATGAATTCCTCGCCCTTGAAACCCACAATGCGCAACTTTTCAAGAAAATTAAAAATGGTCGGACGGCGCCCACCGGTTGTCTTACTTTGGAATTCCCCAGCTCTGCCCTCCGTCTCAGACTCACCACTGCTTACGGCCACATGTCGGCGGGGATGGCACGCACTGCAGCTCCCACGGCTCTCTTTGGTTGCTTCCTTGTCTGGAGATTATTCTTAAACACCTATAACTCCTTTGGGTACCTCCACAGGAAGTAGTCAAGAAGGCACCGTGGTACCTACCTAGGTAGGTACCACATGTTTCCTTAAATCAGTCCTTCGTGAACGCAAAAGTGAAATTAGATGAGTTTTAGAAACAGGGTCCAGAGAAGATTCTTATTAGACCGACTGACCGTGCGTGCATTCTGTGACATATTTTATTTGGCACTGAGGCTCCTTGACTACCTCATTTCACTGCCCTTCGCCAGTCGGACAGTCCGTTTACGAGTACATTCCACGCTATCGACTGCCGGGTCTGTACATTCCACGCTATCGACTGCCGGGTCTGTCAGTACATTTCACGCTATCGACTGCCGGGTCTGTCAGTACATTCCACGCTATCGGTTACCGGGTCTGTACATTCCACGCTATCGACTGCCGGGTCTGTCAGTACATTCCACACTATCGACTGCCGGGTCTGTACATTCCACGCTATCGACTGCCGGGTCTGTGCATTCCACGCTATCGACTACCGGGTCTGTCAGTACATTCCACGCTATCGACTGCCGGGTCTGTACATTCCACGCTATCGGCTGCCGGGTCTGTCAGTACATTCCACGCTATCGACTGCCGGATCTGTCTGCAGCTACAGGAAGTTTATAAACGTGTTATGTTCACAGACGAAACGCTGAATGAGCGGTTTATTTAGATTGGTTTCTGGGATCTTCCAGTGGCGTATTTAGAATTCCGACAATGGTGGGCTATGCCGCCCTCAACAGGACGTCATCAGCGCCAGACGTTATTCAGTGAACGGTAACTAACTCGAGCATCCGGTGTACCGTAACCAGGGCGGCAGGGAGTCGAACAGGCGCTCATAATGAACGCTTTAAAAGGTTAGTCACGCGATAACTTCTTGAAAATCGTAGACACGCCTTATACATGTCCCGATCTGTGTTGGTGTAACTTTATTCTAGAAGTAATTTCCCTGGTTAATTTATAAGTTTGACGAATGAGTCTTTTCGCCTCATTTGAGGTCTAAATAAAATGCTGCTAAAATGTTGGCATTATACTAGCAATTGCATTGGAGTATGTCTATATTAAAATTGTCGGACAGCAGGAAAGAGCAAAGAGTAATAAGTTGCGGCTCTAATTCACAATCTCGCGCTGTGGCCCGAAATACGACAGAGCAGTGCCAAGGCGGGCGCCGGGGTGGGTCGGGGAGAGAGGGGAGGGTGATACGACCTTTGACCGGTCGGTGAGCTGTCCGGCCGCGATTACACAGGGCTTTCAAATCGGTTTGGGTATTTCGCCGGATCGCCGCAACCCATGCACAGATACTTTCAAGAGAGAGTGTACAGTCTCTCTTGAAAGTAACTATCCACTGCGGTGATGGCGCTGCCCGTCCCGACCAAGGTATGGCAGTACAGTTTGAGAGTCACTGGATTGCCTGACCCGGTGGACTGCGGAATGAGAGGGGAGCGAGCCGTCAGAGAATCCCAGGAACCGCATGCCCCGATCTGGGCTGGGACAAGCTTACTTGGTTTTGTCGCTTTGCGTGGGATCTGGAAGAACCTTGAGACATAGACGTTCGGTCACGAGGCAAGCGGGATACACTTGTCTTATTTGCAGACATTCTAGAAAGATTAAGCACACGTTTTGAAATGTTCCGATTCCCACCGGATCCCACCATTAGCTTAGTTCAGAACAAATTTATCGGGCCCATTTTAGCCCAGCAGTTACTGGGGCATTTTCCACTACGCGACTTACTGGGGGCCTATTTTGCCCCCCCCCCCCCTCGTGCTCCGGAAATATCGGACAAAATGTAAACATTTCAAATGACATTCGATATCCCTGAAAAATTGTCGAAAGAAACCCATTATAGTTAAACTCTAGTCACTGATAACGTCACATAGATAACGTCACGGTCAAAGACAAAATGCTTGACCGTGTCATGATGGTCTCGATGATGCAAATGGTACGCAAAATAACGATATTAAATGCATCGACTCTCAATAAATCGGTATGATTCTTGCGTCTGACACGTCTGAGTACCATTCTAAGCTTTTGGTGATCATATGTCAGGTGAAGGTCATCTAGAGGTCACAAGGTCAAACTACCGATTGCTGTCATTTTGGCGTTGCAATGCATATTTATGTTTTTCGTCTCAAATGCGAAAAATAACCATTGAACATTGCTTGCTTCGCGCAAATTGAAGTGCAAGGTAAAAATTGAATGCCACTTGGGTAACGTATGAAAATGCCGCGACAAGTTGTGCATTGTGCACAGGGGCGTAGACAAGTTGTAAACTTCTCCAGACAAGTTGGGGGGGGGGGGGTGTGGCTGAGGTGCAAACAATCGCTTAAAGTACCATCAAAATCCACAAAATGCAGATTTCTCCCCGGGTTTGACCAACTTCTTCGTCAAAGTTGGGGGGGGCTGAAGTCCTAGTTCGGGGGGGGGGGCTGAACCCCCCAACTGAATAGGAACCTACACCCCTGGTTGTGCATTTTTATTCAAATAAACATGTGGCAAAACATGTATTTTTCCTGTAGATGTGTCTTCATTGTTAATGAATGGTTTTAAAGGAGTATCTGGGGAGTTGCACGGAAAGGAGAGAAAGGTATTCGAAGAGTAAAATCAGGGTAACTTCAGGGTAAAACCCACGTATGACGTATGATTAAAGGCATAGTAAAAGAAGGGTCGTCTAAGAGGGTCTATAAGAGTACCTGTTGGGTACGCACTGAGTAACAAACGAGTAAAGGAAGAGTTCGGAACGAGACAAACAGAGTAACCATAGAGTAAAAGAAGAGTGACCTAAGAGTGTCCAAAGAGTAATGTGTGGGTTAATGGAGAGTTTGTAAGGGTTGGCATGTTCATTAAGAATATATGCAGAGTAATCGCTGGTTACAAAAAGTTCCTTTGGGAGTAACTGTAGAGTATGTAATGGGTAAATGGTGAGTATTCAACGGTTGTCGCTTACCTGAACAGTGTGGTATAGGGTAATCATATAGTAATGTAAGTGTTTTGTGGGTAGTAAATGGCGAGTAACTGCCGGGCTCCACTGCGCGCTTTTGCAATTTATCGCTTCGCTTTTACGTTTTATCAGGTCGACTTTGCGTTTTCTCACGTTCATAATTTGTTTTTAACTACGTGTTAATATACAGTGCAGGCTCCACTGCGAAAATCGAAATGAGAAAGTGAATAAACGAACAAGTGCATAATCGATACGGTAAACCTCAAAATCTAAACGGAAGAAGTGCAAAAGTGTAACCAGAAAACGTCTAATCAACACCCAAAAACGAAAAAATGAGAAACGATAAAAACGTTAAAATGTTGGATCAGTTGAAAGTTTTTTAACTTTTGAAGTTTGCTGTGCTCATCATGCCACCTTGCAAGTGATTTGTGGCTGTGTTTCAAGCGAATATTTGCTAAGTAGCTATTTGCCATATTTAAACTACTCCTGCCCCCTTGCGTTTGAAAAGAAAGCTGAGCTTCTGAACTCGCCGTTGTGTGATGTAAACAAAACATTCCGATGGCCATCTTTGCGTGTGTCGGGCCGTTGGTTCCGTTGTGGCAGTGTCAAGCGGTTTGAACTTGTATGTGTGTCCAAGGGCGGATCCAGCCGGCCGTTGGGGGAGGGCAAACTGTTTTTAGCGGACCATACCTGCCCCCAATTTCGATTTTTTCCCGGATTTGGGCCACTTTATTTTGCAACTACACGATTTTTTTTAGCTTTTCGACCTTTTTGGATATCGAAAAAAGAAAGATCGTCAGCTTGCAGTTTGTATTGTTCCGACATTGCCTTACACTGAGCAAAACTATGTCAATTGTCAGCTGTACCCAGGGGCGTCGCCGATAATTTTTTAGTGGGGGGTGGGTGGTCGGCTGAAATGACGAAAGAAAAATTAGCCATTTTGTATTCGTGTATTTAAGCCTTTGCAGCATTTTTAATGTGGACTTTCATGTTATAGTAAGTATGAATTTGTTATTTAGCGCGAAATTGTTACGGGTTTGCCTGATAAAACCCAGAAACATAGGCGGTGGGCCTCGTAGAGAATAGGCTAAACATGCTATTCATTCAATTCACCGTTACAACGAACCGAAGACGGTGGCGATGGCTTCGTTATGACGATGACCACCGATGTGACGCCGCGAAGCGGCCTGAAATTTTAATGTTAGGTCATGGGAAACGATTTTTTTTTATATTGGAACCAGACTCAGGTAATCCCTATTCCTGGTTGCACATCTCGATGTGATTAAAAATATTTAAATTAAGGAAGTTTTTAATATATATATTCTTCGGATAATAAATCACGTCACCGGTGGCAGTCAGCGCTCAATAGCACATATGATAATAATATGTATACATATGTACTGAACTGTAACAAACAACTGGTAACAATGCAAATGGTTTGAAAGCGGCAAGACTTTTCCGCACATAATTAATAATAACACATATTCATATATATACCGCACATAATTCCGCACACATTTTCTTTTTCCGCATTTTCCGAAAGCAGAACGACTTTTCCGCACATAAATGGTCCCTGCGGATCTGGAGGAGCCTGGGGCGAGATGGCTTAGGAAGATGGTCTTGGCCTAGTCTCACTAATAGCTCTTCGGACCAGCAAGTTGGGCACAGCTGGACCAGCTTCCGGGTGCCGATGTCCGCGTCCTTGCGTTCGCGTCGCCTTTTTTAGGAATTCGGCAGACTAGCTAAACATGTAGCCCGCTTGACAGTTAATATTTGATGAAGGGAATGGGCCCTGGGGCTAGCAATTAGGTACCGCCAAGGAGAGATTGCAGACACTTAACCCTATTAGTGTCAGGCTCCTGGCCACCCCTATTAGTGGCAGGGGAGGGGGATCCCCGAAGATCTCGAGATCTACCCGTCCGATTTTCAAAAATAAAATGGCGTTTGATTCCCCTCAACTCGATCTACATTTCTAAAAATAAAATAAAAATCCGAAATTTTTGATGGGGGCAACAGGGGGCAAAAACTAAAAATATGAGATTGAATTGGAGATTGATATATGACGGTGACTTCAAAAATCATAATTAAAAAATAATATGCGTTTCAGGTCACTAAATTTGGGGGTAAAATAAATGTCTTATAAAATCGTCTTTTTCTTTTTTCGATAAATGTAATGGTGCGCTATGATCGCCTCTGCCCTGAAACCGCCTCTGTCGTGCAATATTTATTATAGTTCACTAAAATCAACTACTTTTCACTTATTTCAATCACCGTAAACCTATGTAACTCCTTTATACTTCAGGCAGTTAGGAAGAAGCCGTGAAATTCGCATCTCCGTATTATCGCCAAATGTCACACAAAAAATCAAAAAAATCCGGCCCTGGAACCGCCCCTGTTAAGGTTAGGAACTCAAAATTTTGATTTTATATGTGGAATTCAATTCTAGGAAAAGTCCCAAAATTTCATGGGTTAGGTTAAGTTTAATCTCCCGAATGGCTCTCAGCCGTTCGGGAGATATCTGCGAAATATATGAGGGGGGCGGAATCCACCCTCCCTGCCACTAATAGGGTTAATTAATTCATTTTCCCATTTCCCAAATTTGTATAAGGAATTGCGTATTGTGTCATGCCGCGAAGCGGCGCGAAATTTTCAAGTTTTGAGCTGTGGATAGCTGGATTTTGACGGCTGCAAAGGCAATTTTTACGACTGTACGTCCGACCGTTTGGGGAGGGGGGGGACATAGTATCGGGACCTTTGGGGGGAGGGGGTGGGACATGGCCCCTTTGCCCCCCCCCTGGATCCGCCCCTTTGTGTTTCACGCGGTTTCAACTTGATTTCATGAATGTTAGAAGTTCAAGTCACAAGTGAGAGGAAGCTGGGGAGTTTAAAAGTGATCTCTGTGTGTTCCTAATATCCATTCAATGAGCTGTGGAGACTGGAGAGACAAGAGGTTGCTTGTGGAGGAACAAATTGAAGCCCCCGGTTTAGCCAGCGTGCAAATAATCAGTGGAGTCGCTTACGATGCATATCTACATATTCGTAAGATTGTTGGAATCTAACCGAGCTCTGCTGTACACACAACAGGTATTTACCATGATCATATATTGATACATATTAAATTAATCTATGTGCGCAGCGGAACAACGATTGCTGACGTTTTGTATGCAAGTTCTTTTCTGGGAAATTTCATCCTACAAAATTACATAGTGCTTCGCCTCGTCTTTTATTAGAGAAAAATGTGATACGGCGAAAAAGCCGCCATGCGGCGCTTGCAACCCGTAATGTTCGGAAAATTATACCATTTTGATCAGCGCCTATAACCTCTCGGCCACCGTTGGGATAGGTACCCGTACCGGCGTGGGAAATAAGCAGTATAGTTGAGGAAGGGTGAGCAAAAGGGTCAAAATTACAATGTGGTGCGGGTTTTATGGAAGATAGCCTTATCTTGGATCACAATATCGCGGCGAAACACAAATATTGTGATAAGCCGATTGTGTCGCAGTTCCTCCCGTCTCGGAAGTTCCCGAACGAAGTATCTCGTGAAACATGTGTTAGCATGAGGAAACGATAAAGTGCAAAAGCTAGAAAGTGTAAAAATGTAAAAGCGACACGATAAAACGATCAATCGAAAAAAACGCATCACGCAAAAGTGCACAGTGGAGCCTGAGCTTAAGGAGTCCGAGATGAATACTTTCAGTGTCACACTTGCTGAAATAATTCAGGGAAAATAGCCGTGGGAAACGCCTTTTTAACTACCAACCCTCAACTGCATTGCATCAGTGGCCAAAGACAATTTAAATTTATTAATTCAATCTACATATAAAAACGTGAATGCCCGGTATTTTAAACTTAGAGAATCGTCTTTCCAAAAATGGCTTTGTTCAAATAATTCGGACAATATTCACTTCGGAATGTTCCACTGGATTTGATAACAAAAATATTGATGCACATCAAGGACCTAAATGTCCGCACATATATTGTGCTTATGCTTTAACGATCTCATCATGTCGAGTAGCAGTGGGCTAAACATTAATTATTGCTGAAATCGAACCAAATCACCTTAACTGTTTGCAGCTGGTGACTCTCTGTACCCTGTCGACAGCATGGCTGCCACCGCCGCCACTGCTGAGACGGCTGACCCGGCCGGCCGCCACTACCACTGCTGCTGACGAGGGCGACACCTCGCAGCCGGACCACCCCCGCCAGCTGATCCCGGCCCTGCTGCGACACTTCTACTCGCTCGGCTGGGTGACCGGCACCGGCGGCGGCATCTCGATCCGGCGCGGGCAGCACCTCTACATCGCGCCCTCCGGTGTCCAGAAGGAGCGCGTTCGGCCCGAGGAGCTGTTCGTACAGACCGACGACGGCAGGGACGTCTGCGTGCCCGGCGGCGGTCTGAAGCGCAGCGCCTGCACGCCGCTGTTCCTGCTGGCGTACCGGCTGCGCGGTGCCGGCGCCGTGATCCACACCCACTCTCAGCAGGCGGTGCTGGCCACGCTGCTGTACCCCGGCGACGAGTTCCGCGCCACCCACCTGGAGATGATCAAGGGTGTGTGGAGCCACACGTTGGGCCGCTGCTTGCGCTACGACGAGCCGCTCGTAGTGCCCATCATCGAGAACACGCCGCTGGAGGAGGAGCTGGCCGACTCGATGGAGGAGGCGATGCGGCGCTACCCTGGCTCGCCGGCCGTGCTGGTTCGTCGGCACGGCCTCTACGTCTGGGGCGACACCTGGCAGCGTGCCAAGACCATCTGCGAGTGCCTCGACTACGTGTTCCAGGTGTCCGTGGAGATGCGCCGACTGGGGCTGGACCCGAGCCGGACGCCGAGGCAGCGCCTGGCCGGCTCCGACCAGGAGGAGGAGTAGTGTGACGAGCCGCCGGCGCACCCGTCCGGGAGGCAGAGACTGGCCGACTCCGACCAGGAGGAGGAGTAGTGTGACGAGCCGCCGGGGCACCCGTCCGGGAGGCAGAGACTGGCCGACTCCGACCAGGAGGAGCAGTGTGACGAGCCGCCGGGGCACCCGTCCGGGAGGCAGAGACTGGCCGACTCCGACCAGGAGGAGGAGTAGTGTGACGAGCCGCCGGGGCAGACCCGAGCCGGCCGCCGAGGCAGCGCCTGGCCGGCTCCGACCAGGAGGAGGAGTAGTGTGACGAGCCGCCGGGGAACCCGTCCGGGAGGCAGAGACTGGCCGCCTGTCCGACTCCGACCAGGAGGAGGAGTAGTGTGACGAGCCGCCGACGCACCCCCGTCGGGAGGCAGCGACTGGCCGACTCCGACCAGGAGGAGAGTAGTGTGACGAGCCGCCGGCGCACCCCGTCGGGAGGCAGCGCCCTGGCCCGCCTGGCCGGCTCCCACCAGGAGGAGTAGTGTGACGAGCTGCCGGCGCACCCCGTCCGGGAGGCAGCGACTGGCCGCCTGGCCGGCTCCGACCAGGAGGAGGAGTAGTGTGACGAGCCGCCGGCGCACCCGTCCGGGAGGCAGCGCCTGGCCGCCTGGCCGGCTCCGACCAGGAGGAGGAGTAGTGTGACGAGCCGCCCGACGCACCCGTCCGGACGCCGTATTTAACCAGAGGAGGCACTCTGCCTCAACGGGACATCACTGGCTATGGAGCGACCCGTGACGCCAACTCGCCCGAGGGGATATGTGACTGAAGCACTCACATGATGCCACCCTCTTCGGACTTGAGAGAGATGCGAGAGGCGATGTGACACGACTGCTGACGACGGCAGGCACTGGAAAACGGTGGTCAGGAGTCACGGTCGGGCACCTGGCAACGAAGCATGGTCTCGGCACGGTTAACCGACAGTAGCCTTTTTTATAAAGATCGATTAGTAACTTTTGTATTTGTAAGATTGTAGGTTTGTAGTTATAGTTGTACACATATGTTTCATACAGCAAAAACTACAATGTACAATCACAAACAACAAGTCTACAAACCTACACATACAAATGTAACAAATCCCGGCCCAAAATGCCTGGAGTGTTTCATAAAGAGCAGCTGAGTCCCCAAACAACGGACAAATTGTACAATTTATCGGACAAACTACAACTACAATCTACAATGCCCTTTCGGTGTGTAGAAAACTGAAACCTTGGAGCGGAGAACATCATTACGGAGAACATCTTTTTTGGCCACACCATTTGAATAAGAAACTCCACCTGTGTCATTTAGCCCTACGAATATTGCATCCACATAATTAAATATATCATTATGTCCCAATTATCTGGAGTCTCCTGGATGCAGGTACCCACATCAATACACGTGCCCAATAATAACTGGGACTTTGCATTTAGCGCGTTCGAATCATGACGACGGCGACCCTTCTCCACACTTATAGTTATTACGAGCGAGCGCGAAGAGCTCGCTCGTCCTTCCGTGGTATATGGGAAAAATCGGAATATGAGCGGCACGACCCGACCCGGTCCAACCAGAGTTCGCCATGGGCCGGGTCTGGGCCGGGCCTCAACCTTAAGGAAATCGCCGGGCTTTAGACGAGCCTGGGCTGATAATGTTGAAGTAATGCGCGCAAGCTCAGGTCAGAGTTTAAAAATATGTTAACACACGTCCGATTGACAAGCGGGCTTCTTTGCCACCCCTATCCACCCTACCCTGTTTGAGACCAGAGCCGACTCATGTGGGTGACTACCACTTCGCGTGGCGCGTGCCGCGTGAGGGGTATTGCAAAGTGTTTTCTCGCAAAAACTCCGCAACGGCTGGGCAGGTTATGACTCAGGGCCTCCTGTAAGGGATTTCCACGGGCGGGGGGAGGAGGGGGGGGGGGGGGGGGGGGGGGAGAGCACGCAGATTTTCGATGATGGGCAGCTATCTCCCAAATTGTGCTGTATTTTCGATTTGTATTATTGTACAATATGTTTCACGAACAGGACAATAATTGTATGCAGGCACGTAGCCAGGATTTCGTCCAGGCGGGGGGGGAGGGGGGGGCGGCGCTTCGAAAGGGCCCCTTCCCGAGCGTTGAAAGGCCCCTTCCCAAGCGTTGAAAGGCCCCCCCCCCCCAAAAAAAAAACGCGTGAAAAGGCACGTCACAAGGCTGGAAAATGCAGTATGGCAGGTATGGCATGAGCCATACCAACGTTTAGGAGCTGGAGTTAGCAAACTGCCACATCAACTTTGGAACCAGCGACACGAATTTGAAATAAGCTATATCAACTAGGAATATTTTTTTAAGCTCAAGACCTGGAACTCTTCAACAAATTGCGCCGCGGAGCGGCGATAAAATTTTGAGTATTATGCCCTGTGTTGCTTTCTCATCAATGCGTCGCATTGCGTATGGTGCGGACCTTTAAAATTGCTATATTGTGCGTTTAAAAGTGCGGGGAAATGGTGCTAAAATGAACTATTTTGCCCAATAAATAGGAAAGTAGCAACATAACACATAAATGCGCCGAGAAACTGACCGATTTTGTTTCCTAACCCACATATAATTTAATTTGTAGTTAAATTGCGCCGCGGAGCGACGCGAAAATTTTGAGTTTTATTCCCTGTACAACTGTATTCTTACTGTTGAAAGGCCCAAGTCCTTCATATCGTCTAGGGGCCCCTCTGACCTTTCCTACGCCCTTCCGACCTGTTCAGGGACTCATCTGGGATCCGCGAACCGAAAAGACATGATGTGGAGTGGGTGATACATATATATATATATATATATATATATATATATATATATATATATATATATATATATATATATATATATATATATATATATATATATATATACAAAGAGGGCTTACTCTACAGGAAAAAATAAAATCGGATCTTTCGGGTATATTGTAGCACCCTGACGAAGGGTGTTACAATATACCCGAAAGCTCCGCTTTTAATATTTTTTTTATTGTGGAGTAAGTCCTCTTTGTATTTAATCTTAATCTGGGATCTCGACGTGCTTTGACCCTTCCGGTCTCACCAGAGACTCCTCTGACCTTCCAAGAAGCCCCTCTTGTGTGTCAAGGGGCCCATTCGGTCTGTTCAGAGGTCCTTCCGACCTGGCCAGGGACTGCACTGACTGCTTTATCGCCCTGCCGACATGCTCAGGGGCAGGGGCGGCGGATTGCGGGGCGCAGGGTACCCAAAATCCCCCCCTCAAATGAAAATCCTGGGGAGGGGAAGGGTCATGTTGTCCCCAGATTGAGCAGGCTAAAATCTGGGGGGGGGGGCAAAACTACCCTTTGCCCCCCAGGATTTTCGATTGGGGGAATTTTGGGTACCCTGCCTCCGCAATCCGCCGCCCCTGCTCAGGGGCCCATCCGACCTGCCCAGAGGCTCCTCCAGTCTGGCTAGGAACTCATCCGGCATGTTCAAGGGGCCTTCCGACCGGCCCAGGGACCCTTTCGGTCTAGCCAGGGGCCCCTCTGACTTGCACAGGAGCCCCTCCGATCGGCCCAGCGACTCTTCTGGTCGGCCTGCGCTGGCTGCTTTGTCGCCCTGCCGACATGCTCAAGGGGCCCTCCAACCTGCCCTGGAGCCCCTCCGTGCTGGCCAGGGGCCGCTTCGGCATGTTCAGGGGCCCTTCATACCCGCCCAGGGGTCCTTTCGGTCTGGTCAGGGGCCCCTCCGATCTGCGCAGGGGCCCTTTTAACTTTCCAGGGGCCCTTTGGTCTCTACAGGGGCCCTTTAACCTTCTAAGGGGCCCTTCCGACCTAGCAAGGGACTGCGCTGGCTGCTTTGTCGCCTTGCAACATGCTCCGAGGGCCCTCCAACCTGCCCTGGGGCCCCTCCGTGCTGGCTAGGGGCTCATTCGGCATATTCAGGGACCCTTCTGACCCATCTAGGGGCCCTTTCGGTCTGGTCAGGGCCCCTCTGACCTGCACAGGGGCCCTCTTAACTTCCCAGGGGCCCTCCAACCTACTCAGGGGCCCTTATGACCTGGCATAGGACTGCGCTGGCCGATTCGTCGCCCTGTCGACATGCTCAGGGGCCTCTCAACCTGCCCAGGGGCCCCTCTGTGCTGGCTAGGGGCCCATTCGACGTGTTCAGGGGGCCCATTCGACGTGCTCAGGGGGCCATCTGACCCGCTCAGGGGCCCTTTTGGTCTGGCCAGGGGCCCCTCTGACATGCACAGGGCTCTTTTGAACGTCCAAGGGGCCCTCTGGTCTTTCAGAGGGCCCTGGTGGCCCTAAAGGGCCTCTGAAGTCCTCTAAACTCTCTAAAGACCTCGCTTCATGTAGTAAAGAGCCTATGATACCGCGCTTCGCGCGGTCTCGTCGACCCTTTTCGGCGCGCGCAGCGCGCCGAAAAGGGCCCTCGCGCGCCAAAAAGGGCGCTCCTGGCCTCCAGGGGGCCCCGCCGCCCTCCCCTTGGCTACGTGCCTGATTGTATGTTGCATGATGTATTGCAATAATTTTATCTGATCCTAGGTCATATATAAGAGAGATGGCCGAGAGATAACATAAGATGGGCGCGGAATACCTTAAAGGAAATAGTCCACCTTCAACATTAGTTTTAAACTGAGATAGCAGTTTTGTAGCCCGTGTTGAGAAATCCTTATCTTGACTGTATTCTTGACTGAAAAGACTCTCCAGCCGAAGATATTTGACGTTTTGGCGAAGGAATGCGGCGCATATATGATATACCGTACCGTCTGAATTGTGCCAGCACTGCATGGAATATGCGCAGACCAATAACGCACACGATGCAATGAATAATTTACAGCCTTCTGTCCTGAATTGGCGCGATGTAGGACATTTTTAAAAAGAAAAAAAGAAACTGTATTAAAAAATATAATAAAATCGTGTTCTGAATTTTTTCTCTCCCGAAGGTGAACTATTTCCTTTAATTCCTAAATAATTTCTAAATAATTTAATTCCTTTAATTCCCTGCGGGCGACCAAAATTACGTTTACCTGCGGGGGGAAGATTCTGCTGCCCCCCCCCCCCCAGAGATCTCGAGAACCGCTAGGTCGATTTCGATGGAGAAAGCGCCATTAGATTCGTCATGACAAGATCTCTCCTTTTGGACCCTGACATTTTTGTTTTGTTCAAAAATAAAAAAAGCCAGGGGGCAAAAAATACGCAAATTTTGGGTGTTTTTTGAAAGGTCATTGCGGCCAAGGTCATTTGTGGATAGTCATGCCCCAGACGTTTTTGAGCTTCGAGTGTACTGGTCTTTAATATATCACCAGACAAAAAAGCAAAATAAAAAATCATAGGCGTATTCAGGGAATGTAAAATGGGGGGATTTTCCGGTAAACAAATATGTGCTGTTCGTGATTGTTTGGGACGACATGAACGTCACATGTGGGCTGTCACATGTATGCTGTAATTTGTTAAATTTAATATAGTGCGCATAGGCGGATCCAGGAAAAAACATGGGGGGGGGGCACCATGCGCGTAACGCTTTTATCATCTTACTAATTTGAAGTTGGACCTAATTTGTGGGTGAGTATCGCCTCCCATTTTGTTATCCTGCGTGCGCCTCTGCCCAAAAAATATGTACAATCCCAGTATCTATGATGCATATTGCATTGAGATTGTTTCTGACGCATTTATTGCACTTGATCAACTCGAACATCTCTCCCTGCCAACTCTTCTTGGTGCAAGAAGAAGTCAGGCGGACGTGATTGTCAAATGCGCAACGGGGAAGGACTTCAACAAGCACCGCAACGACGTGTTTACGATGGAATTTGGACGAGAGGCGCCTCTTCGTACGTGGAAGATGGAAGCGTCGGCATCTGATGGAAGTGGTAGACAATAATGTCTACCACTTCTAACAGACGCCGCGCCGCTTGGCTGCAGTGATGCTGACAGTGATCGTATACATGTGCTTAGCAATGGGTTAAAAGCAGTGGCGTCGCCATACAATTTTGAATGGGGACAGCCAGAGGTTTGGGGGCTAGCCCCATTGGGCTAATGTTAAAATCCTGTGAACTGGGGGGGGGGGGGAGGGGGTGGCGAACTCCGGCTGGAGCGATCCTGGCGGGACCCGGCTTCCAGGCCCCCTGTTGGCGACGTCCCAGGTTAAAAGTACTTGGGTACAAAGATCCGAACTATTGAAGCGGAGCTGCCTCGAAAGCCGGAAGAAGGCCTTGCGATCATGGTGTCTTTAAAACTGGGGAACCTCTGACTCCTGAGTCAGGAAGCCTCTTGCGTCGATCGTGCTAATGAAGTGGAGAAACAGGCCGGATAGAGGACTGAATATATTTTTGTCGGCTAGAGACAGCGTGTATTTCGGCAGACTAGGAAGAGGGTCGGGTGGGGCCGAAAAATTGTTGCTTCAGCTGTAAAGATTGAATCATATTTCAGACACTGTTTCATCATCTAATAATTTTATAACATGCTATATTACTATATACTATATTACTAATATTTTTTAAACTTGCGTTGCGTCACTTTTGCCTCAAGGACAAGCTACCATATTTTAGTGCCATATGCAGTATATTTTTTATTTATTTTTAAACTTTGGCAATGCTTATCATTTTTACCATATATGGTAAAGGATATGTCATGCTAATACAAATACAGCGGGCCAAATTCGGTTATTTTTGTTTGGTGGGGGTACCTTATGCCTCCCTGATCAAACATTGCCCCCTCCTGGATTGAATCCTGGGTACGCCCAGGGCCGGCGCCACAGGGGGGGGGGGGGCAGGGGGGCAGCTGTCCCTCCAACCGCCACCTGGGCCCTTTTCGGCCAGCCTGGCGGGCGGATGAGCTGAATGTTCTCTCATACTGCCTCGGGGCGCGATGAAGCAGCGCAAGCTGAACTCTGTGGCAGTCTGCCAAGTGCCATGTCCATCAGGAGACTCGCGAGGTTCCTTGATCGGGATATAACGCGCGAATATGCGTCCCTGAACGGTGCTCGTCGTTCCACCTTCTGGACGTTTTGATGTCATCTGAGATCAGGCACATAGCCAACTAGGGCGGCGGGTGCGCCCCCCCCCCCCCCCCCTCCCCCGGAGGCCAGGAGGGCCCTTTTCAGCGCGCGAGGACCCTTTTCGGTGCGCTGAAAAGGGGCGACGAGACCGCGCGAAGCGCGGTATCATGGGCTCTTTACCACGCGAAGCGCGGTATCATGGGCTCTTTACCACGCGAAGCGTGGTCTTTAGAGAGTTTATAACACTTCAGAGGCCCTTTATGGCCACCAGGGCCCTCTCTGAAAGACCAGAGGGCCCCTTGGACGTTCAAAAGAGCCATGTGCATGTCGGATGGGCCTCTAACCAGACCGAAATGGCCCCTGGGCGGGTCAGATGGCCCCTGAACACGTCGCATGGCCCCTAGCCTGCACATAGGGGCCCCTGGGCAGTTCGAGAGACCCCTGAGTATGTCGGCAGGGCGACAGCGGTCAGCGCAGCCCTTGCCAGGTGATAAGGGCCCCTGAGCAGGTTTGAGGTTCCCTGAACAGACCAGAGGGCCCCTGGGAAGTTGCAAGGGCCCCTGTGCAGGTCAGAGGGCCCCTGACCAGACCGAAAGGACCCCTAGGTGGGTCAGAAGGGCCCCCGAACATGCCGAATCGGTCCCTAGTCAGCACGGAGGGGCCCCAGGGCAGGTCGGAGAGCCCTCGGAGCATGTCGCAAGGCGACAAAGCAGCCAGCGCAGTCCCTTGCCAGGTCGGAAGGGCCCCTTAGAAGGCTGGAGGGCCCCTGGAGATACCAGAAGGCTCTTGGAAAGTTCAAAGGGCCCCTGTGCAGATCGGAGGGCCCCTGACCATACCGAAAGGACCTCTGTGCTGGTAAGAAGGGCCCCTGAACGTGCCGAATTGGCCCCTAGCCAGCAGGGAGGGGCCCCAAGGCAGATCGGAGGGTCCCTTGAACATGTTGGTAGGGCGACAAAGCAGCCAGCGCAATTCGACCAGAAGAGTCGCTGGGCAGATCGGAGTGGCTCCTGGGCAAGTCAGAGGGGCCCCTGGCTAGACCGAAAGGGTCCCTGGGCCGGTCGGAAGGGCCCTTGAACATGCCGGATGAGTTCCTAGCCAGACTGGAGGAGCCCCTGAGCAAGAGCAGGGGCGCAGCCAGGGAGGGGGCAATTGCCCCCCCCCCCCCTACGGGTCGCAGGGAGCTCCGCCGGGATTGCCCCAGATACCATTTACATTAGCTAAATGGATTAAAAAAAGTCACAGAGGAGCCCTCAGAACAGGCAAAGGTCACTCTGGTGCATGTCAAGGGCCCTCAGAGACACTGAAGGGCTTTCGAAGCCGGCTCAGGGGGCATCTTGGGCATGTCCAGGGGTCCATTGAGCCCACCGAGGGCCCAAAAAACTATCCAGGGGCCTCTCGAGCATGTCCAGGGGCCCATTGAGCCCACTTAAGGGCGCAAAAACATGCACAGTGACTGTTTTAGCATTCCCTGGGGCCCATTGAGCCCACTCAGGGGCCCAAAAACCAGTCCAGGGGCCTCTAGAGCATGTCCACTTGTCCAGGGGCCAATTGAGCCACGGCCCAACAAACCTGCCCATTGGCCTCCAAGCATGACCATGGGCCCATTGAGTATGTTCAGGGGCCTCTCGAACCTGCCCAGGGGCCTCTCGAGCTTGCCCAGGGGCCCATTGAGTCTGTGCTCAAGGGCCTCTTGAACCTGCCTAGGGGCTATTAGAGTCTGCTCAGGGGCCTCTCGGCTTGCCAAGGGGCCATTGAGCCTGTTCAGGGCCCTCTCGACCTTATCCAGAGGGCCATTGAGTCTGTGAACGGGGCCCTCGAGCCTGCCCAGGGGTTGCTAGCCGTCGCCTGGAGCGCCTGCTATAGCTGGAGCGCCTGCTAGCCGTGGTCGGCGCGGTCATAATGGGCGGTAATATGCTGTACTCTGACCCACCTGGTGCAATGTTTTGTTGTATTTAAAATTGGTTACTTGATAAGTCTGATGCGTTTTTGAATTCGGGGGGGGGGGGGGGGGTGGTAGTACAAAACAATTTAACAATTTTCCTCTCAGGAGAGTGCGTGCTGCAATATTTGTTAGCCAGGGGCGTCGCCGGCGGGAGGGTCGGGGGTCTGGGCAACCTCCCCACTTTTAGAAGGCGGGAGAGGGGGCCGACCCCCCCCCCCCCTTGCGGGAAAAAATAACAATTTATCTTAAAAATTGCCTTTGCAGTGCAGTCAAAATCCAGCTATGTCAAAAAACTGGAAAATTTCGCGCCGCTTCGCAGCATGACACAAGTTTCGCAATTGCTTATACAAATTTGGAAAATGGGGAAAAAATTCATTAAGTATCTGGCAGAGGCTCTCCTTGGCGGGAATTGCTGGCCCCAGGGCCCATTCCCTTCATAAAATATTCACTTTTAAGTTTCAAGCAAGCTACATGTTTAGCTAGTTTGCCGAGTTCCGAAAACGGCGACGCGAACGCAAGGACGAGGAGATCGGCACCCAGAAGCTGTTCCAGCGGTACACAATTTGCTGGGCCGAAGAGCTAATAGTGGAAACAGGCCAGGACCATCTCCTCAAGCCATCTCTCCTCACGGTCTGGTTCCAATATTAACATTTCGTTTTCCAGGACCTAAAATTAACATTTCCACGGCGCTTCCCGGCGTCACATCGGTAGTCATCGTCATAACGAAGCCATTGTCATCGTCATCGGTTCGTTTAACGCTGAGTTTAATGAATAGCATTTTTAGCTTATTATCCGAGCTACAAAGCCCACCGCCTATATTTTTGGGTTTTATCAGGCAAAACCGTAAACATTTCGCGCCGCTTCGTGGCGCTAACTAACAAGTACATACCTACCTACTATACTATGCAAATCCACATTAAAACATGATGCAAAGGCTTAAATACACGTATCAAAATGGGGGTACATTCTTCGTCATTTCAGCCGCCCCCACAATCAAAAGCCGACCCCCCACCTGTTGTCAGCTAAGATATGTTTTCTCTCCTGTACGTAACAATACAAATTAGTAATGCACTCAGTACAATGCCTACTGAGGGTCCTGATCCAATCCAGCTCATCAAAAGTAGACGAAGACAAATTGTTAAAAAGGGGCCTCACAAAATAAAGTGGCAGAAATCTGTAGTTTTTCATATTCAGGAGTATTTGTTGGGGGTGGTGGGGCCTCTCCCAGGGGCTTGCCCCCCCCCCCCCCCCCTGAAGGTTTGGCTGCGCCCTTGTCCAAGAGGGCCGTTGTCAGGCCCGAGAGGGCCCTGTGCCAGTTTGATATTCTGAGATTCTCGGTCATTCTGAAAGCCATTGGTCGGTGGGAGGCTCGGCCAAAACTTCAGCCAGACCGGGGCAGCGTATGGCCGTCTCCCCCTCAGTCAGACCAGTGCAGCGTATGGCCGCCTCACCCCTCAGCCCTCTGCCGCCTCACTGTCCCTGCGTGCAGCGTATGGCCGCCTCACCCCTCTGCTTTGTGCCACTGCGTAACTGTCTGCCTCTGTGTGTGACTGTCTGCCGCTGTGTGCCACTGAGGGCGGAGGCGAGAGCCGCACTCTGCCCTGCTGCTGTCTGCTGCTGTCTTGACACAAGCTCTGTTTACCGTAACTAAACACCCCCCGTCTGTCTGAGAAGGATCCCAGTCTGTCATGGCACTCGGAGGGGTGTCACAACCCGTCGGGAAACTATGTGAGACGTGCTGGCCACCTTGAGTAGTGTTGCAAAATACATATTCGCTCTTCTTGTGTCGGAATATGGACAACTGATTAAATTAACCGTAGCTTGACGATTCGTAAACAATGTATCACATATATCGAATGATGTCAGTTTGTTGAAGTACGGATGTACCACACCAAATTACATCCCAAGAACTAGATTTGGCGGCCGACCGATACTTGGCTCCACAAGCGGGACGCGGGCGAAGAGACGCCCAGTGACGTCACACAGCGGTCGGTGCAGAATGTAAACAAATCGCCTGGTGACGCTACCTTATAATATAGTGCAAATCAAGAATACTGATGTCTAGATGGGATACTTTGCCACAGTATGTTGCCTAAGATATGATATTCCTAATCACGTACGATACCTATATTTAATATTATTGCATTACTAATGGTCTTCGCACATGATAATAACTAAATAATGGATGCATTAATGAATATATAATACATTAATTATTTAGTTGATATCATGAGATCATTAGCAATAATATAATATTTCAAAAAGGCCACAGTCAGTGACTATTCACGTCGTTTCCTCATTCCGTCGAATTGAAAAATTGCTGTCTGCAGCGGGATTCGAACCCGCGCTTGGCCATCGCTCGATCTACATGGGTTCACGAGATGCTTAACAGCTCGAAAACGAACCTCACGGCGTACACTTTTGAACCCGGAAATCGAAAGAAAAATGTGCACGCTTCATTTCTAGCTACTTTTTATTGTCGTATCGGTTGCAGGTAAAAAAAGCCGTGGGCCCGTAAAATGGCTTTTTAACATGGAACCCTATGGCCTAGTAGGAAAATGTACGCCGTGCTGCCATATAGACTTTGGACCCCCGGTATAAGACATAAAGACATTAAAGAAAAGTGCAACAAAGAGCCTCTTGGGCCCATCCGAGGTTGCACCCCACCCCACCCACCCACCCACCCCCCTCCCCCTCCACCAGTCTCGCCCCTTCAAATCACCTTACTCTACCTGCATAAAAGAAGGCTAATACCACGAGTATTTATGAACTAATCCCTTCTCTGTAAAGTATTTATCTAATCTAATTTTGAAGGAAGCAAGTGTCACTGCATCAGCGACATCCCCTGGTAGCATATTCCAATGTCCTACAACCCTTCTACTGAAAAATGACTGTCGTAGCCTAGTCCTACTTTGTTTCATAATGAGTTTATGCTGATGACCTCTACCTCGATTTTCCCTATTGAACTCAAACATACCCTTTAAATATCCAGAATGCTGACTATTTACAAATTTGAAGACTTCAATTAGATCTCCTCTTAGCCTTCTATATCTAAGTGAAAACATACCCAATTTTTTTAATCTATCTTCATAAGGTAAACTACCAAGACAATTAACCATTTTTGTTGCCCTTTTTTGAACTCTTTCTAACAACCAGCAATCTTTCTCATATGTTGGAGACCAGGCTTGTACACAATACTCCAAATGTGGTCTAACTTATGCACAATACAGTTGTGTTATTACCTTTTCACTCTTGTAGGAAACATTTCTGTTAATGGCCCCTAGCATTCTAAGTGCCTTTTTCCTAGCTTCTACAACCTGGTCTGACGCTGATAGTCTATTGTTTACCACAACACCTAAATCTCTTTCCTTTTCAATCTGCTCCATTTTCTGCCCACCCATTTCATACCTATGTTTACTGCTAACCCGTCCAGCGTGCATAATCTTACATTTACTCAAATTGAATTTCATCTGCCATGCTTCAGACCACTCAACTAGCTTGTCCAGATCTGATTGAAAAACATCCTGATCATGTTTTCCTCTAATAATCCTGACAACTTTTAGATCGTCTGCAAATTTCAAGACTTTGCTGTCTATACTGTTCTCAATTGCATTCACAAATATTATAAAAAGCAATGGGCCCAGGACTGAGCCCTGTGGAACCCCACTGAGAACCTCCTTCCATTGTGATTGGCACCCATTCAATATAACCCTTCGCTGGCGTCCTGAAAGCCACGTTTCTATCCAATCCAGAATCTTGCCCCTGATCCCATGCATTTTAAGTTGCAACCCCAGTCTTGTATGGGGGACTTTGTCAAATGCTTTACTGAAATCAAGAAAAGCTACATCTAGCTGTTTACCCTGATCAAAGCTATCTGTTGCAACATCCAAAAACTCCAGAAGATTAGTTAAACAAGAAACCTTAACTAAATACTTAACTAAGGGTACGGTCGGCAACACGACGAATTCGCCGTAATCACGACGAATTCGTCGGTGATTCGTCGAACGCCGAATATTCACTCAGTTTGTGTTCGGCAACACGAATCTGCAAACGAGTGAATTCGCCCGACGAATTCGCTCTGTCGGAGCGCGAATTTCCAAACCTGTCGTCGGGAGGGCTAATTTCTTTGTCATAACGTCATTTGCAGTATTGCTGTATTGACTGCAGTGTTCCTGCAGTGAGTACTGACAAAGTTCAAAGTACCGTGATTTCTGAAAACAAGTAAAATAATCACAAACCAAGACCTATAACTACACAAACTATGACACGGCGCAGCAGTGACAAAACCGGCGGATAATTTTGTTGTTGCAGAACGCACGAGACAGCGAATTCGTTGGATTCGTCGGAGAGCGAATTCGTCGTGTTGCCGATCGTACCCCAAGGCTGTATAAACATAACCGACATAACCGAGGTGAGGCTTGGTCTTGAGGGTGTCATCGTTATCTCCGTATCGTGTGGACTTCTACTTATGATGTCACCCTAGTAGTCAATTCTGGCGCATGTCGTCTGCGGTAGGTTAACACTATTTTTCGCAAATACCACATTTAATATATAGATACAGCAATGATTTTGATGTCATCTTGTTCACATCGTCAGAACGCGTCGATTCATACCAATTGCACGTGGTTTAGGGCAAATCAAAAGTTCATCGAACTTCGAAGCACGGGTGGAGTTTCCTATTCAAATGGTGGGCGACTGGCCCACCAACTTTGTGTTTTTCCCCACCAACTTTTGTCAGATTTGAAGATTTCCTGGCGTTGAAATGGTCATTTTTCACCTGAACCATCGAAAACAACCAGCCTATGACATTTTGCCCCACCAACTTTGAAAAGCTCCGCTCATGCTGATCGAAGGGGCGGCGCTTAGAGGCTAGAGCCTCAGCTGGTGACCGCCGAACCGCAGGTGGACCGTGAACAAGGCCCTGACCTTTGATGACCTTTAGTAACCTCAATATTGATCTGAGCCTAAAATGATCCAAATATTTCGATTTGCCTTGTTTTGAGATTTCCAACGCTGTCTTTTCTTTTTCGTAACCTTCTTACTTTTTGAGTTAGAGGGTATTTATTTCTCCCGAAATAGCAACTGCAATGGGCGGAGATTGCCGATGGATCCAATTGACGTCACGCTCTGACGTCATGAATACGTAGAATCGCCGGATTGGGATGACTCTACCTCCTATATATGGCCTTGGGCTTGGTGTCTCGTGGTAGCCGTCGAGGTTTTCGTAGGGGTTGGGTCGGTTGGATTGGGTTTTTCGTCGGGGTTGGGTCGGCTGGATTGGGTTAGGTATCTATCTGCATGCAAGGTAGGTCAACAATTGCACTGTTAGCACAATGTTGATGTAGCACCCGGTGTGTTGCACTAACTTACTGTTTTGTAATGCCCACAGCAAGCTTCGCTGAACGCCAACGAAGTTGGCATGGGATTGGATCAGGATTGTACAGTTTCGTTCCATTCCACTGATGATTCTTGGTGCTGCTTCCACAGTGTCCTAGCATTTATAAATTTGGGTGGAAAATGACACCCTGTGGAATGTGGATGCTATTTTTGCACATTTTTCCAGAGTTTTATTGTTAATTTTCCACTGCTTAATTTAAAAAGTACCTATCGGATAATTGGAACCCTGATACTGATTTATGGATGTAATGATAGGAACAGCCTGTGGAGGGAAAGACAGGTAAGAATTGTCATAGGTAATGACTAATAATGGTGAGCTGGTAATTGGGCATTGCTATAGCTGATTGGTGAGTACCTACATGTTTTTTTTGTAGAATTTTCCACTCTATGCTTATTTTTAGCCAGAATTTCACACTCCGTACCCTAGCTCCAAAGCAGTTCTAGGACCCTGTGCTTCCATGCATGGGCATTGAAAGTGGGGGATGGGGATGGGTCCCAAAAAATTTATGGATTTTAACTTAACATTATGCCTATGGGCAATGCATGGCAATAATCAACCTCAAAATGCCTGTGTCCCCCAACTTTTGTAAAGTGGTGGTGCCAGTGCTTTCATGGTCCTCAGGGTTCACTAGAGATTGGATTTGATGCATATATTGATTGTTGGATGTGATGTGATGGGTATTGATCCATCTTTGTTCCATGCTGGCATTTGATGGGAGTCACACTCATTGCTTTTGTAAGCAAGAGTGGGTAGGTATTTCAAATAATAACCTACTGTCAGAAACTCTGGAAATGAGAAAATAAGTATGCTTCAGCCTCATGAAATTATATTTTGGAAACAAAACATTTGATGAAGTGTTAACAAAAATGTTGAGATAATTTAAATCCTGTCATGGCAGTTTTGACTTCACTGTGCCAAGTCATTGGTGGCAACTCAAGAGACTTCTGTCCAGGTGCATCATCACTGGCCCCCAGTGGAGGAGAGGGAGAGGTAACTGAATCATTTATATTCCAAAATTAATCATGATTGAATTCTTCCAACGAAGGTGAATCAATAACCAGTATGTGCTCAACAGACTGATGTAGATAAATTAATTACAATTGTTGTTACAAAACATAGAAATCATAACATAGCATAATGGAAGTTAATGCTATACTGACACGTCTTCTTTATTTTCTTTCAGCTTTGTGATACCTATTTATGATTAGGAAATCACTGATGTCCAGAACCGCCCAAAAAGCAAAGAATAGGTTTGGGAAGCCAAGTTACAAAAACTCATCAGGATGCTCTTGCTCCTGCTTCTGTGCCCAGAACTAATTTATAACATATTTTCCTTTGTACATTTTGCTTAGATTTTCTTTGAAATAATACAATATTTCAATTTTGGCCAATTTGAATTGTTTGTGGCCATGGCCATGGTGCAGTTTGACCTAGTGTGAGCTCTATGTAATATTTTAGTTTTCAAGCTTGATTTTAATGCTTGCAATTTCAGTCATAGGCATACCCAGGGAGGGGGGGGGGGGCAAACAGCAATTGTCCCCTCCTGAAGGTCCATACATGCCCCCTTGGCCATATGTGACCCTTTGGAAAAAGGCCCTATTAAAAACAAAATTAATGATTTTTTTTTTAAAGGAAAAAATGTTGAAAATATGCCCTTCTAAAAATAATGTGGTCCAAATCCGATTTTTTTTTGTTGGGGGTATCTTGTGCCCCCTGATCAAAAATTGCCCCCTCCTGGGGTGAATCCTGGGTACACCACTGATTTCAGTCTTGTTATTACAAGTGTTCCATGCTGATACAACATTCTATGATGTCATACATGTCTGAACCATTGACCTGTACACTGGCTGATCCAAGGGGGGGGGGGCAAGGGGTCCATCCTCCCTAACCACCCAAAATTGTCCCTTTTCATGATTATAATAAATATAATTTTTTTTTACTAATGAGTGTTTATTGTAAATCAGCCATTAACACGCGCACTGACGGCCGATGGGTGTCCGCGCCAACTTCGAGCCGACGGGGGCGGATCCCCGCCGCCCCCTAAGATCTCGAACACTGCAACGTAACGACAAGCGGAACAAGCGTTAGATAGCTCGAGACAAGCTCTATCGAAAGTTCTTAGTGATTTTAAGGTCAAGTCAATATTAATGTCACCAGAGGTCACCAAAGGTCAAATTTCGGCCATATATGGTAATTATAGTCCTTAAAGGGAATGTTTCACCTTTCTGAAAGTTGTCAAATATACGCTGGTTGAAGTCAACATATGAAGTAAGTGCTCCTGAAAACGATGGTGATATTTTGCTCTCGAAAGGTCACTTAACTTCATACAAATTAAGTTTTTAAATTTGGGATGATGACGTCATTATTGAGCTATAGACCGCCGCTGATTGGCTGACAAAGTGGGATTGGCGGAAAAAGTCACTGTCAGCCAATCAGCGGCGGCACTAGCCTAGACACCATTTTGCAAACTATAAATTGAATTGCTTAAAAACGGCCAAGTTTTGGGAAAAATGACCTTAGTATTTTCGACATTTCAGTAACTGCCAAAGATAATGGCTATCTCAGTTCAAAACCAATACAAAGGTGAAACATTCCCTTTAACAAAACCGTATATATCTCGAGAGCTACAAGAGGTAGCGACGCCCAGAGAAAAGCATTATAAATATAATTGAATTTGCTGTAAATGAAGTTTCATCAGATTTGACCTAAGGTCAACAGTTAGGTCAGCAGAGCCCATTGAGGTTGAAACATAATACAAATCGTCGAATTGTTTTAAGGAATAACCTTTGACAGGAGTATGATAAATTAATACCGTTTGCATCATTGTGTTTCTCGTCAAGACGCATCGGATGGTGTATCGTGACCCAGTTAGGTCATAACCAAAAATTGACCTGACTTGAGGTCAGGTCAAGGTCAGGTGAATGTTGAAACAACAATGGTGAAAACCACATTGCTCTACCCTGATTTGGAAAAGAGTTCTTTGAGAAAACACACGTGATATCGGGGTCACCGGAGTTGACCGCGTCAATGACCGCGTCAATGAGAGGTCAATGACCAAAAATGTGACTTGGGTTTTATCATAGGGAAGTCACGATATTGACCTGACCTTAGGTCACCGATGTAAAAAACGAGACATGAGTTGTAGGCACCTAATGAGATGCCGTGAGTTTCAAACCGCTCGGTCAAACACTAGCTTTGGCACAACCACACTTTCAAGAACTTGTTAGAGATGGGGGTCACTTGACGTGACCTGTTGACCTGACCTAATGACCCGAGGTTAAAAACTTCACACAATGTGGGTAATTGATGCCCAAACAGCTATGCCAAATTTGGCGGGGCTGCGCGCCCCTGTTTCCCGCTATTCACAAACCTCCGGGTGTGGGCGGACCTCCGCTCCCCCGACGGTGCGCGTTATTGCGTAGGCATGTGAAATACAGTGAGCTTTCAGAACTGTGAAAGACTTTTTGGGATTTTGCCCTCAAAACTTTGTTTGTTGCCATTCTGGATTCACCATTGGACCTGCATGGTAATGTCATGATCATTGAGCTGATTTTGCCCTATACTCAATTTTCCTGAACATGATCACCGTGTTGTTATCTAATGAAGTGCCATGCACACAATATTATTTAATCCTTTACTTTATTTTATCTTTTGTATCCACTTTTCAATGTCAATGAGCATTATGCTATTTTTCATAATTTCTTTTATTGTCACAATGCTCAGTCCAGTCACATCCAATTTTTAAGTAGGTACTCATTTTTCACCTTGACAAATTGACTAGCAGGACACGAAAGACTCCACGTTCTCAAAGCTCTTTTTTGCACTTGATTATGCATGGATATTCATTGGTGTAAACGCGCGCACTATACACAAACGACACGCACACTTCAACGCCCACCAGAACTAACGTTGATGGCATAAGGTAGCCGCCACGTCCACACCTCCACAACTCCCCCTCCACCCCGGAGCGATCCACGCGTGCTAGTCAAGCGCGGACAATTCATCCTCGTCGCTGTCACCGCCCTCGGCCAGCCTCCGGACTGTCTTCACGTCTTGCGCCAGCTTCTCGTTGTAGGGGTCCAGACTGAGCGCCATCTGGTACTCTGCCAGCGCCTCGCTGCAGGCGCCGAGCCGCAGCAGCGCCGTGCCGCGCCGCACATGACAGCGCAGCCGCGACACCCGGTTCGCATCCACGGCCGGCGTCAGCAGGTCCAGCGCCGACGACGAGTCCTCCAGCGTCTTGTGGAAGTTGTTGAGCCGCAGGTGGCAGGCGGCTCGGTTCGAGTACAGTTCAGGCGCGTTAGACGACGTGTGGATAGCGTGGCTGTAGGCGTTAACGGCGGCAAGGTAGTTAGCGCGCTGGTAGAAGGCGTCGCCACGCTCCTTGAGCCAGCGTGGGTCGTTCTCGTGCGGCCGCAGGTCGGCCTCGTCCAGTGCGCCGTCGCGCCGGTACGCGTCCGCCTGCTTGCGCAGCCACTCCTGCTCCTCCTCGGAGCGGCTCTCGCGCGCCGCCGACGGGAACGAGCGCGGCGTAAACGCGCAGCGGATGGTGCCCGGGGTGCGCACTGGTGCCGCGGCGACCGGCGTGGCCGAGTGAGCGGCGTGCACGGCCGGCCGCGCCACACTGTCCGCCGGTGTGGAGCATGTGGAGCCGCTGGTGACCGCCAGCTCCCGCACCGGCTGCTGCTCCTGCTGGGGCGGGCTCAGGTCGGCGCACTGCTCGCAGCTTTCCTCCGACTCGGTGAGCTCGTTGACGCTGAACACCGTCACCTCGCTCGGCCGACGGCGACGCCTCGGCGGCGATGTCACGCGGAATACTTCCGCGAGCGCCTGCTTCTTCTCCTGCTGCTGCGCCGCTTCGCGTGACTTGCGACTCACCTCATCCACACGCATCTGCTCGGTGACGCTGAGCCGTTCGCGGTTCCGGCGTTCTTCACTGCGTTTTTCAGCAGCTTCCGCTTCTAATCTTTCGATGGATTCCAGCGCCTTTGCACGTTCTACTGCCAGCTCGTCTTTGGTTAGGTTTTGACGAATGTCGCTCCACCGCTTCTCACTAAGTTTGATCAGCTCAACGTTGATTCCTTCATCGGTCAACGTGACAACCGTTGCGTCGTGGTCCACAGGGTTAGCGAGAACAGCTTCAAATATGTATGGTGGCTTGGATACTTTAAGGTAGTTCGATGTACATATTATATTCATTTTGTCCTTGGAAGCAGTTGCCAGCGGTATGTCGATGGTGACTTTCTTATTACTTTGCTGCCAGGTGTAATTGGTTATAAAGATAGCCATCGTATTTTCCCCGTGGTTCGGGTACAACGCGCGAACTAAAGCAATGCAATAAGCTTAAAAGTTGATTGGGAGCGAAACTCACTTGCAGTTTCCCGAGCTGGTTTTTGGTGACAACCTCCAAATCTTCTTTCGTGTTACTCTGACCGAATTAGATAAGCACACACCAAATCACGTTGGTACACAGAACTTCCCCCTGTCGGCCCGTGACGGTTTTCCTCAGCAATATGAAGCATGCCACGCGACTCACGACCACTTTGTGCGCAGTTGGCGGCACTCGTCGTCATGACAACCATCAGCGAATCTGGTTGCCTAGCAACACGTGATGGGTCCGCTGCGCTAATCGATTGTATCAATAGGGGAATAGCTGTGCGGAAACATGCCGTTCTTGTGCTGATAACTCATTGCTATGTTGAATGAACTCGACCCAGTCTGTCCCAGCAAATAAGTTTGCTCATGTATTTCAATATGCTCATTTTTTTACTGTCCACTGTCCAGCCTCATGGATAGGCATGGTGCAAGTGGACAAGTCTTATTCCTATCAGCTATCCGTTACATAGAACATCGTTGGATCGCTCATCGTTATTGAATTCGTCTAGTTTCGCATTTTTAAATGTTCTTGTATTGTTGTATTTCTGATCTCCTATGATTGATTTCTGACCAGGTCCATGCTTATGCGAAGGCACCGAATTGAGTACTAGTGAGGGACTATTTTTGTCTAGATGAGATGCAGTACCTTATATGAGGATTACTTTCAACATGCCATTGTAGCTATTGCTTGTGTTTTTGTTTTGATGTTGATTGATGCATGCATGTATGAATGAATGTTACCATGTCACTCGCAATTTCCCCATGCTTGTCATTGCTTGCATGACACCTTTTGAGTACCCAATAGAGTTGCGCAGTATGGGCGCCACATAACCAGGCAGTTGCGACGCCCTAAAACACCAATCATCATCAAGTTGCTCATCATCATCAAGTTGCTCATCATCAAGTTGCACAGTTAGCTTTGTGCCTGAATGAATGCCAGTTCATATACTCATTCAACGTTTACTGTCACTATGCTCCTATAATATTCGCCATGTTACCATCACTTGTGTCCTGTACGGAAGACAATCCCTTGGTGTAGACAAAGATGACGCAATCAAACGTTCCCAGTCGCCAACTATTTGACACCAGCGCCACCTTCCTAATTCCACCTGCGGCTGAGCCTCGCACTTGTGCTTTCAGTGGCGACCACGGGGTGGCGCTGCCATGCCGAAGCCGACGCTGTGGCTGGACGTGGCGACGAGCCGGTGGCGGCGCTACAAGCGCTGGCTGTCGGCGGCGGCGTCCGAGCCTCTGTCGCCGGGGCTGCAGCTGGCGCCCCTGATGACCGCGCACGGCCTCAGCCGGGTGCTGCAGGTCAGTCGCGCCGCCGCTCACACGGGTCTCTCGGGGCACCCGCGGCACGGAACACGGCATGCTCAGTGCTCACGTGCTCACGTGCGGCGATGGCGAGTCGGTGGCGTGCAGCTGCACCGTGGTCGACGAGAAATAGGCAAATCAGGCTGCACACCCGCTCACGTTCTGGGCCACGTGGTTGGTGTACAGGTGCGCTGCTTGCCCAGGACGTGCACTCGGAAATAAGGCTCACGAACTGTTCGTGCTCGTTAGGAAAAGTAAAGAAACACCAAACACTGTTTGTCCTGTTATGTCCTTTTTTGCTGCAGTGCCACATGAAACCTAGGTCCTAGACTTTAGGCCAGAGACCAAAGGCTGTAATCCAGAGATCAGAGACCAGTAACTAGATATCATAGACTAAAGACCAGAGATTACGAGCAGACATCAGATGTGACTCCCAGTCCATCTCACTGCAAATTATTAGCCCCTTCTACTCAGTGCTCGGCCACTTTATCCCTGTGCTCAGCGCTCGCTATCTTTTCCTGACTTACTGCTCTAGTGTACGAACTGTCAATGAGGACGAATAAATGACACTAAAATGATGCAATACTCAACAGACACTACTGGCAGCTCCATCGTTCATAAAATAGCAGGCTTCTGTAATGGCGCCTTCTTGTACGCCATCATCCTGGCTGCCACTGCCAGCTTTTTGTGCTCCTTCGTGTGCAGGACCAGCAATATGAACGTCGCTGTGAAAGAACGTACAGATCATTTGGGGCGATATCTCCATTTACCCAATCTCAGTCTCGATGTGAGAGGTATTGCCGATTGCCATCGGATATTGGCTCAGCACCTGACACAATGTCCAGCACTATTGGCTCGCGCGTCGCTGGTATTTGACAGAAACGGCTAACAAGAACACAGGAATCTGCTTTGGTAATGCATTGAACTGACGTGCTGCCTGCTGCCTTGCAGTATCATGTTTCGCCGTTTTTCATTCAACTTAACACCATTATCAAATCAATGATAGCTGGTGGAGGCACGGCGTCGGAGGACGTCACTGGATCTAGTTAATGTGTGGGAGAATACAATAGTTTTTAAATTACATTTTCCTTTAAAGGGAATGTTTCACCTTTATATTGGTTTTGAACTGAGATAGCCATTATCTTTGGCCGTTATTGAAATGTCGAAAATACTAAGGTCATTTCCCCAAAAACTTAGCCGTTTTTAAGCAATTTAATTTCTCTTTTGCAAAATGGAGTCTAGGCTAGTGCCGCCGGTGATTGGCTGACAGCCACTTTGCCAGCCAATCCAACTTTGTCAGCCAATCAGCTGCGGTCTATAGCTCAATTATGACCATGTGACGCCAGTGTCTGTGTGCAGGTGTACCCAGGTGACATGGTATGGTGCCATGTGACGCCAGTGTCTGTGTGCAGGTGTACCCAGATGGTGCCATGTGACGCCAGTGTCTGTGTGCAGGTGTACCCAGATGGTGCCATGTGACGCCAGTGTCTGTGTGCAGGTGTACCCTTGTGACATGGTATGGTGCCATGTGACGCCAGTGTCTGTGTGCAGGTGTACCCTTGTGACATGGTATGGTGCCATGTGACGCCAGTGTCTGTGTGCAGGTGTACCCAGGTGACATGGTATGGTGCCATGTGACGCCAGTGTCTGTGTACAGGTGTACCCAGGTGACATGGTATGGTGCCATGTGACGCCAGTGTCTGTGTACAGGTGTACCCAGGTGACATGGTATGGTGCCATGTGACGCCAGTGTCTGTGTGCAGGTGTACCCAGGTGACATGGTATGGTGCCATGTGACGCCAGTGTCTGTGTACAGGTGTACCCAGGTGACATGGTATGGTGCCATGTGACGCCAGTGTCTGTGTACAGGTGTACCCAGGTGACATGGTATGGTGCCATGTGACGCCAGTGTCTGTGTACAGGTGTACCCAGGTGACATGGTATGGTGCCATGTGACGCCAGTGTCTGTGTGCAGGTGTACCCAGGTGACATGCCGGTGCGGCTGTTCGCCGAGCTCAGTCTGTCGGAGGTGTCCAACATCGATGACGGTCCGACCCGCGCCGATGTGGAGCGGGCGCTGAAGCTGGCCAGGGAGGCGGTGCTGGTGAGCCAGGTAGGTCGGGAGCTGCGGGCGGCGGCCCGGTTCCTGCCACCGGGTGGGTGTGGCACTGTTGGGCCTCTGTCCGCAGTCGGGGACTGTGCGGAGAGTGGCCCGGCTCCTGCCACCGGGTGGGTGTGGCACTGTTGGGCCTCTGTCCGCAGTCGGGGACTGTGCGGAGAGTGGCCCGGCTCCTGCCACCGGGTGGGTGTGGCACTGTTGGGCCTCTGTCCGCAGTCGGGGACTGTGCGGAGAGTGGCCCGGCTCCTGCCACCGGGTGGGTGTGGCACTGTTGGGCCTCTCTGTCCGCAGTCAGGCACTGTGCGGAGAGTGGCCCGGCTCCTGCCACCGGGTGGGTGTGGCACTGTTGGGCCTCTCTGTCCGCAGTCAGGGACTGTGTGCGGCGGCGGCCCGGCTCCTGGCACCGGGTGGGTGTGTCACTGTTGGGCCTCTCTGTCCGCAGTCGGGGACTGTGTGCGGCGGCGGCCCGGCTCCTGCCACCGGGTGGGTGTGGCACTGTTGGGCCACTCTGTCCGCAGTCAGGCACTGTGCGGAAAGTGGCCCGGTTCCTGTCACCGGGTGGGTGTGGCACTGTTGGGCCTCTCTGTCCGCAGTCGGGCACTGTGTGCGGTGGCGGCCCGGCTCCTGCCACCGGGTGGGTGTGGCACTGTTGGGCCTCTCTGTCCGCAGTCGGGCACTGTGTACGGAGAGTGGCCCGGCTCCTGCCACCGGGTGGGTGTGGCACTGTTGGGCCACTCTGTCCGCAGTCGGGCACTGTGTGCGGAGAGTGGCCACCGCAGTAGAGGTGCTCCCGGGCGGAACGAACATCCCGCCCTCGGAGGAAGCGACACGGATAGTTCCTTACGAGTAGGCCGGGAAAAGTGATCACTCCAGAAGAGCAGAAGGACCATCTATGATGTGTCGTCCCATGGATTTTGGATTGGATTGGATATGGACCATTGCCTCTTGAAGTACGACCCGGACACAGTACTTCGAAAGCGAAGACGTCACCTGCAATTACGGCTGTGGACATCAACACTATTTTTCAACTGAAACGTTAAAAATAATCCTTTCTGCTCCAGACGAATTTGGGTGAACACAACTTCAAAAGAAATTATATATCTCTTAGATAGGGACCCGCACGAAGCCAATTGAACTACTCGTTCCTTACAAAGCCTCGCGGGCTCCGAGAAACAAACAAGCTGATAGAAGTTGTACGGTATATGCACAGTGCACATGCGTTTTCGGGTGGTCAGTTCGACTGGTCTCGAGTTATAAATTCGCCAATATTAGATTACCATTACCAGGTTGGAAATTGTGTGCTGATATGGTCCTGCCGCTTAGCCATGTGCAACACCCAACTGCCACCGCTTTCCACTGAGCCTAGGACTGGGTGACACCCAACTGCCACCGCTTTCCACTGAGCCTAGCATTGAGTGACACCAAACTGCCACCGCTTTCCACTGAGCCTAGCATTGAGTGACACCGAACTGCCACGGCTTTCCACTGAGCCTAGGACTGGGTGACACCAAACTGCCACCGCTTTCCACTGAGCCTAGCATTGAGTGACACCAAACTGCCACCGCTTTCCACTGAGCCTAGCATTGAGTGACACAAAACTGCCACCGCTTTCCACTGAGCCTAGGACTGGGTGACACCCAACTGTCACCGCTTTCCACTGAGCCTAGCATTGAGTGACACCAAACTGCCACTGCTTTCCACTGAGCCTAGGACTGGGTGACACCCAACTGCCACCGCTTTCCACTGAGCCTAGCATTGAGTGACACCAAACTGCCACCGCTTTCCACTGAGCCTAGGACTGGGTGACACCAAACTGCCACCGCTTTCCACTGAGCCTGGTCACCCCGTGGCTTAGCCGTGCTGCGGCGGGTGTCACAGCTGGCGGTATTGGCTGGAGCCCTCGGTGTGTACCGGCAGTCTGCAGTGTTGTCGGCGTGTCGCGGCCGGCGGCTGCAGCCGTTTGTTACCACACAGCGCAGGAGGACGCCACCGTGCAGTGTGGGCCGCTCTGTGGAGAGGGCGGCGCGGCGGCAGTGCTGCTGCTTCTGGCGGTGATGTGGTGGGGACTGTGCCGGGCTTCTCCGGCTCAGCCCTGCCGTCCGGCCGGTAGCTGGCCACTGCCGTGGGTCGATAGCCGCTGCCGCCCGCCGTGGAGCCGAGCCGACCTGGCCGGGAGAGGGAGAGAGAGCAGCGACCACCTGTGGCAGCAGCAGCAGCCCAGGTCGGGAGAGAGAGAGAGAGAGAGAGAGAGAGAGAGAGAGAGAGAGAGAGAGAGAGAGAGAGAGAGAGAGAGAGAGAGAGAGAGAGAGAGAGAGAGAGAGAGAGCGAGAGCGAGAGCGAGAGCGAGAGCGAGAGCGAGAGCGAGAGCGAGAGCGAGAGCGAGAGCGAGAGCGAGAGCGAGAGCGAGAGCGAGAGCGAGAGCGAGAGCGAGAGCGAGAGCGAGAGCGAGAGCGAGAGCGAGAGCGAGAGCGAGAGCGAGAGCGAGAGCGAGAGCGAGAGCGAGAGCGAGAGCGAGAGCGAGAGCGAGACGAGAGCGAGAACGTGCGTGCGTGCGTGCGTGCGTTCGGAACCTGCGGTACCTGCGGAGCCGCCTGGTGACCGTGGTCGGCCGCCGGTAATCAATGACGGCCACCGAGCTACCTTGGTGACGCAGGCCGCCGGGCCGACCGGCCGTCCACCCGCAATGTGTGCGCGACGGCGGCCCAGGCGGTGTCGGCGGTCGGGCAGTGGCGGAGGCAGTGGCTGAGGCAGTGACGGAGGTAGTGTCGGAGGTAGTGGCGGAGGTAGTGACTGAGGTAGTGACTGAGGTAGTGACTGAGGTAGTGACTGAGGTAGTGACTGAGGTAGTGACTGAGGTAGTGACGGAGGTAGTGACGGAGGTAGTTACGGAGGTAGTGGTGCTCTCTTAACCCTATTTGTAACAGGCTCCTGGCTACCCCTATTTGTAACAGGGGGGGGGGGGGGGGGGGCGGGGGCGGATTCCGCCCCCCCCCCCGGAGATCTCGAGATCTACCCGTCCGATTTTCAAAAATGAAACGGCGTTTGGTTCCCCTCAACACGATCTACATTTATAAATAATACAAAAATCTAAATTTGTGATGGGGGGGGCAACAGGGGGGCAAAAACCACAAATTTTAGTGGTATTTTTGATCCAACATAGCTTTCATGTTTATCGACCGATTTTAACACAATTAATACGAATCGATAGAGATTGAATTGGAAATTGATATATGACAGTGGCGTTTGAAAATGCAAAAATCATAGGCGTGTGCAGGTCACTCAATATGGGGGTGAAATAAATGCGTAATAAAACCATTTTTTTATGTGTTTTTTTAAGAAATGAAATGGTATGTGATTGTGACATGAGGCAAAACAGTTAAAAATCATATTTTTTTGCCATAGGCGGTACCAGGTTAGTGAAAAAGGGGGGTACAATTGGAAAAAATATTAACCGCAGACAAGTTGCTACCCAGCACTATAAATATGTTACTGATCGTAGATATTTCCTTTTTGCATGTTGTACTTCATAATAGGCGTATCCAGGATCCAAACTGGGGCGGCTCAATACCTTTTGATAAGTATATTATCCGCTATTATGATACTAACTAGTCAACAGTGACTATTTCACTTACAACTTCAATTAACATTGCTTACCCCCCTTTTACCCTGTCTGGACTCGCCTATTATCTTATAATCGTTCGTAGAGTAGCCTGTGGTGCGTGTTTCATCCGAAAACTACAGTATGTTATGTCATTGTACGCCCATGCTTCTTAGTTTCCTTGCAATAATATGACCCCCTTTCTTCCATTCCTGAGCGCGCCTCTGAAAAAAATGACTTTATTCCCTTTCCTGGCCTCATATGTGCATATATAATTATAATCTAACCGTCTATTGCGCCGTTATCGCTGGCATATCGTCATCACCAAGCCAGTCACCCCCCTTTTCATGTGCCTGAACACGCCCCTGAAACTCTATATGTAATAAATTATGCAAATAATGGAAGCAGAAGCTATCTTTTACATCTTGATAACTATAAATGCCCCTTACATTGCTCTATTTGCTTCCCGCCAAGCATTGAATAATTCCTGGAAACCCCCCTTTTCAAGCCCCTGAAACCGCCTCTGCCATGAAATTTTAATGATATTTCATTAACATCAACTAATTTGCACTTGTTGCAATCACCGTGAACCGATGTAACTCCTTCATACTTGAGGCAGTTACGAAGAAACCGTGAAGATCGCATTTCCGTATTATCGCCAAATATCGCCTCCGAACCCACCAAAACTGCACCCTGGAACCGCCTCTGTTCAGGTTATGAACTCAAAATTTTGACTCCAAATGCGGTATTCAATTATATGAAAAGTCCCAAAATTTCATGGGTCTGCTCCCAGCCGTTCTGGAGATATCTGCGAAAAACATGAGGGGGGGGGGGGGGGGGGGGGGGCGGAATCCGCCCCCCTGTTACAAATAGGGTTAAAGGGAAATAATGACCTTTTGATTTGGTTAGGAACAATTTCTTTGGCTACTGCTGTGATATTAAAATGATGTAATCTAAATTTAAGAATACAATACAATTATTCCCTAATTCAAAGGTGGAAGTTTGGAAAAATTACAAAGCAAGTACATATACTTTTTAAGGAGTTCATGATCGGTATTTTCCCTCCACTATTGGAAAGCGACACATTGGCGCTTTTGTATCAATCTGTTCAACGTTGTTGAATGGGTACTTCAAAACAAATCGCCGACACTAAATTTGTCGCCATCGATATGCATCGATGAGCTTCTGATTTAATTGCCAGTTTTTTTTGGGGGGGGGGATGATTCTTTTTCATGATAATATAAAGCATAGTGTTATATACAGCCAGAGACAAAACTATACACAACTCCTAATGTTGAAAATAAATGAAGCAATTTTCAAAAATTGAGGGTCGCAACTCGCAACCATTAACTAGGCCGCCGTTATATGCATCAGTTAACTGCTAATTTGGTTAACTTTTTATTCAATGGCTGTTAATTGTAGAGGATCGTCGGGCATATAATCACAACAAGCGGAACGCAAAATATATTTTCCACTCCATTGCGTAAAACAGACATACGGGAAAAGCCCGCAGTTTGATGAGGACCAAAATTACTTGCAAGTACCGGAAGTGTTAACAGTGTGGAACGCTTATCAAGTTTAACTTGAAATATCTTTCGGTAGGGAAGTTTGTGTGCAAAATGTGATGAATTTACAATATATTTTGGTCTCGTCTGTCGATTTCAAGTAATAACTCCATTTTGTATGGTCATTATTTTCCTTTAACAGGTTCGGGAGGCATGGGGAAGGTGGAAACCCCGAGCTTGAGTTTTGGGTTCGTTCGTTTTGACTTTTAATATGCTATCAGTGACAGCGGTTTAACGAAAGGGATCAGGAGAAAATGCTCATGTGTGGTACTGGTACGGAAAGCATTTGTCTGTGAAAGGTCGTTTTTCCATGCTGGCTTTGCTAATGGTTGACAAACGCTGTGTAGCTGTCCGGAAATCCAGGATTAACGTATGATGCTGACGATGTTGATCATCGCGTCTCTTCTGTGATGCTGTTTATGTCCACAGATCGCAGAAGGAACGTAATGCTCTTGTAATGGAACGTGATGCTTTTGCAATTAATGCGGATCGAAATCGGATTATTCGGTAAAAAATACTATCCATAGTCGAACTGTGACTGTTCAACGTTCAGCTGTGTTGATGCCATTTTGGCCACCTCGACTCAAAGTATAGGCTAAGTTTGGATAGTGCCTCCAATCTCGGGTCGCTGTTCAGCTCGAACTCCAGTCAACTAGAGTTTCTCACCGTATCTAAGTAGGAGCCAAGTCGAGGGCGCTGCAAAGTAATTTATAACGAAGGAAATCAGTCAGTTAACAGCTGGTCTGATGTGGACTGCGAACTAAAAGTCGTTCTTTTGTGGCATAACTGGTGGATATCGACAGAGCTGTTAACTGGTTTACCAGAATGCTTTCATGGGTGTCCGCATCGTTGTATATCGGTGATTTTTATCGCTGATCTTTTTTTTGTGTGTACGGTATACACTTCACAATCATTTATTTTACCAAAGCCTGGTAAAAGAAGCTTTATATTTTAACACGGCAATGAGATGGTAAATATAGTAAAATAACTGTTACTTTCAGAAGTTATATTCAATCCTTCTTCCCAACATCTTAACGTTGTTCTAGCAAAGCGCTGGGTATCTTCTAGTTTCTAGCTAAAATCGGTCTCGTTGGTCCTATGACATGCAAAGTGGAAGATATCTTGGGCTGCTCAGCATTACAACCCATATCCTGATAATGGGGAAGTGACTCAACCAGTAACCATGCACGCACTGGGATACTCTGATAATGGGGAAGTGACTCAACCAGTAACCATGCACGCACTGGGATACTCTGATAATGGGGAAGTGACTCAACCAGTAACCATGCACGCACTGGGATACTCTGATAATGGGGAAGTGACTCAACCAGTAACCATGCACGCACTGGGATATCCTGATAATGGAGAAGTGACTCAACCAGTAACCATGCACGCACTGGGATACTCTGATAATGGGGAAGTGACTCAACCAGTAACCATGCACGCACTGGGATACTCTGATAATGGGGAAGTGACTCAACCAGTAACCATGCACGCACTGGGATACTCTGATAATGGGGAAGTGACTCAACCAGTAACCATGCACGCACTGGGATACTCTGATAATGGGGAAGTGACTCAACCAGTAACCATGCACGCACTGGGATACTCTGATAATGGGGAAGTGACTCAACCAGTAACCATGCACGCACTGGGATACTCTGATAATGGGGAAGTGACTCAACCAGTAACCATGCACGCACTGGGATACTCTGATAATGGGGAAGTGACTCAACCAGTAACCATGCACGCACTGGGATACTCTGATAATGGGGAAGTGACTCAACCAGTAACCATGCACGCACTGGGATACTCTGATAATGGGGAAGTGACTCAACCAGTAACCATGCACGCACTGGGATACTCTGATAATGGGGAAGTGACTCAACCAGTAACCATGCACGCACTGGGATACTCTGATAATGGGGAAGTGACTCAACCAGTAACCATGCACGCACTGGGATACTCTGATAATGGGGAAGTGACTCAACCAGTAACCATGCACGCACTGGGATATCCTGATAATGGGGAAGTGACTCAACCAGTAACCATGCACGCACTGGGATATCCTGATAATGGGGAAGTGACTCAACCAGTAACCATGCACGCACTGGGATACTCTGATAATGGGGAAGTGACTCAACCAGTAACCATGCACGCACTGGGATACTCTGATAATGGGGAAGTGACTCAACCAGTAACCATGCACGCACTGGGATACTCTGATAATGGGGAAGTGACTCAACCAGTAACCATGCACGCACTGGGATACTCTGATAATGGGGAAGTGACTCAACCAGTAACCATGCACGCACTGGGATACTCTGATAATGGGGGAAGTGACTCAACCAGTAACCATGCACGCACTGGGATACTCTGATAATGGGGAAGTGACTCAACCAGTAACCATGCACGCACTGGGATACTCTGATAATGGGGAAGTGACTCAACCAGTAACCATGCACGCACTGGGATACTCTGTTATCTGTTTTTCCCTTTTGTCTGCAAGGCGCCGTATGACGGAGAGGTTGGCTTCCCATAGCCCGCATTATTATCAACTTGTTTGCTGATTGCCAGTGGCCAGTGTATTGGGTCAGGTTTTACCAGAGCTACGTACCAGTTATCAGTTACAGTTACGTAACAGTTATCGAGTTATCAATGGTTTTACGTAATATAAAACCAGTAAAACGTCTTAAAGGGAAATAATGACCTTTTGATTTTGTTAGCAACAATTTCTTAGGCTCCCGTTATATTTTTAAAATTATTTTATTTAAATTTAAGAATTAAATAAAATTATTCCCAAATTCAAAGTTGTAAGTTTGGAAGAAATACAAAACAAGTACCTTGTGTACATCATGAAGGTCATTGACAAATTCGTCCTTCCCTACCATTGTTAACATCGAGTGCGGCATTTGTGGAGCCTCTGTGACATTTCCGATCAAACTGAGCGCTGCTCGGACACCCGCTAGTAGCGCTTTCGTTCTCCATGGCAACCAGGCGTCAGCCAATCAAAAGCCAGAAAGGGAATACGTTCTGGCTTTTCATTGGCTCACGCCTGGTTGCCATGGAGAACGAAAGCGCTACTAGCGTGCGTTCGAGCAGCGCAATGATCCGTGAAGCAATCCGTGAAGCATCCGTGATGCATGACTGACTATCAGTATAAGTCATGAATAACAACAACATGCAAACTATACCAACTCGAATAAAATAAGAGCGGAATGAATTGAACCCCAGGCAAGCTAGTATTCGCAAAGCACTCGGCACTGCGCCACAATGGCAAAAGGTGAGGGAAATGCATATTGGATACAATATTATTACGTCACAAGTTTCTGAAGTGTCAACTACTATGAAATACAGTGATAAAATACCTTTAATAATGATTAACAAGAAAATTCAAACTTAAAAACAATCATTTGAATAAGTCTTTAATTAGCTTTCAACTCGAAATCAGATATATTTTGCAATGCTACACAAGAATGGCACCAATGACGTCATTAACAAAGCCTGCTACGGGACTTGGGTATACTAATCAGGAACAACTCGCCAAGTGCGCCGAGATGGTTAAGTGCGCCGAGAAGCATGACAATGACTTTGTAAACAAATCGCCGACGCTAAATAGGTCGCCGTCGACGTGCATCGATGAGCTTCTGATTTAATTGCCAGTTTTGTGTTATTGTTCGTTAGTTTTTTTGGGAAAAATTATTATTTTTCATGATAAAATAAAGCATAGTGTTATATACAGCCACAGACAAACTATACACAACTCCTAATGTTGAAAACAAATGAATCGAATTGCAAAAATTGAGGGTCGCAACCACTAACTATGCCGCGTTGATGTGCATCGATGAGCTTCCGATTTTATTGCCACTTTTTCCAATCGCTGTTAGTTTTAGAAGATCGCCGGGCATATAATCACAACAAGCAGAACGCACAATATATTTTCCACTCCATTGCGTAAAAAAATAATACGGGAAAAGCCCGCAGTTTGATGAGGACCAAAAGTACTTGACAAAAGGTCAGAAATAGTGCAAGTACCGGTCGTTAAAAGTGTGGAACGCTTATCAACTTTAACTTGAAATATCTTTCGGTAGGAAAGTTTTCATGCAAAATGTGATGAATTTACAATATATTTTGATCTCGTCTGGCGATTTCAAGTGCTAACTCCATTTTAGTGGAAAAAGGTCATTATTTCCCTTTAATCGGCGGTAACCGAGCGATATCTGTTGCTTCTCTGGGACAAACTACATACACAATAAGTTGTATTAAATTGTTCATGATCTCCTTTCTCGAATCCGCCAAAAGTGAGTACGTCTTGAGCGCTGCATGCCAAGATAACTATAACTAACTGCATGCTTCATCGTATAAATTACTGCTTAGATAAATAAAGTAATTTGTGATCAATAATGATTTTTGTTCATTTCGACGTTTGCATGTGCCACGTGCTGTGGTACCACCCCTATCAGAACGCACCATACCAAAATAAAAATTTATTTGATGGTCCTACGAATTGTGAAAACCCGATCTCAATCGGAGCAGTGGTTGCAAAGTTATTAGCTTCCGAAAAGCGTCTGTACGGCCGTGTCGGGCCGGTTCGGGCCGGATCAAATGTAAATTTGTCTAGTAAGTTGACGAGAAACCTCACGGGCGCTTCTTGCCCGCTCGGTAATGTCTGCTTTTTACATACATTTTACCTTTAAGCTTGTAGACTGTAGAGTGTGTCTTATTTGATGATGGGAAATACATTTCACAATTTTTATTCAGCAACATTTGGTTGTTCTTATAGCTTTGGTGGCCAGATAGCTTGGAGCATTTGAAAGCTATTTCTATCTATCTATCTATCTATCTATCTATCTATCTATCTATCTCTATCTCTATCTCTATCTCTATTTCTATCTCTATCTCTATCTCTATCTCTATCTCTATTTCTATATATATCTATCTCTATCTCTATCTCTATCTCTATCTCTATCTCTATCTCTATCTCTATCTCTATCTCTATCTCTATCTCTATCTCTATCTCTATCTCTATCTCTATCTCTATCTCTATCTCTATCTCTATCTATCTATCTATCTATCTATCTATCTATCTATCTATCTATCTATCTATCTATCTATCTATCTATCTATCTATCTATCTATCTATCTATCTATCTATCTATCTATCTATCTATCTGTCTATCTATCAGGTGAAAGTATTTTTACATCTGGATTACACTTGTTTCACTTACAATTATGTTGATCGTTGAGTGACGAATGCGCCACCGTAAATAAACATGGCGGCCGCGCCGGTCGAAGGCGTAATTCTTTTGGTAGACCGAGAAGTGCCGCGAGACGGTCTACGAAAGGAAATACGAGTCTCTCGATTCGGCCACCCCATTGGTGGAAATCGAGCTGGAAAGTGACGCCATGGGACAGGGTGGACACGTTACGGAGATAGCCATGACACCCCCTGCTTCGCGCCCGATATATTACGTACGTATACGTACTTGCCTATTGGTATCGCCAAGGTACAGTTCTGTGGTTTCCTTACATTACTTCAGAGTCGGCTAAGTAGGTACATGTTTGGGGCGTTTCGAAGTCCAGACAGATTATACGGCTTACATTTCGTCTGGAGAGCGAACTCTGGTAGCCTGTTAGTGCTGATAACCGCCGTCCATTTGGCTGTGTCCGTGTGCGCGTTTCGCTCGCCTTATCGCAGCGCTCCAGCTTCCTGCCTGCCGTCCGGCGCGGCGGTGCGCTACAGCAGGGGGGGGGGGGGGGGCAGTTGCGACAGTTCCACGTTAGAGCGCGTCAGCGGGCCGTTCGGTGGCCGCCGCGCGCTGCCCGATAAGGCGGCTGACCGCCGGCCGCCAGTACTGAGCCGACCCTCCAACAGACGCCAGCCAGCCAGCCAGCCGGCCGGACCGACCGCCGCTGCAGGGCAGTACTGCCGGGAAGCTGGTGCCGCAGAACAGTGTGCACTGTGGAGTCGAGTGTGGAGTCGAGTCGAGTGGAGTGTCGGCGGCCGAGTGAGAGCGGCACGCACTCGGCGGCTCTGACTGTATCCGAGACGCGCCGCGCGGTGGCTGGATGACGCGCCCGGGTAGCGGACTGGACACGGCCGGGCCCCGGCCCGTGGTGCCGACACCAGCCGGCGGCCCGATGTCCGAGTTTGTGACTTACGAGGAGCGGATGCCGGTCATCCTGCGGCGTCGCGGCTGCCTGATGACGGTCCGCATTGTCAGCGTAGACGATCCGTCGGCGCCGCAGTCCCCGTCGCCCCAACAGGTCAGTTAATCGTCAGATGTCAGCCACCGGGACCGCGTAGACGATCCGTCGGCGCCGCAGTCCCCGTCGCCCCAACAGGTCAGATGCCGGCCCCGGCTGGGTGTGTGTCTCGCTCTCTCTCTCAGTGTGTATGTGTGTGTGTGTGTGTGTGTGTGTGTGTGTGTGTGTGTGTGTGTGTGTGTGTGTGTGTGTGTGTGTGTGTGTGTGTGTGTGTGTGTGTGTGTGTGTGTGTGTGTGTGTGTGTGTGCGTGTGCGTGTGCGTGTGCGTGTGCGTGTGCGTGTGCGTGTGCGTGTGCGTGTGCGTGTGCGTGTGCGTGTGCGTGTGCGTGTGCGTGTGCGTGTGCGTGTGCGTGTGCGTGTGCGTGTGCGTGTGCGTGTGCGTGTGCGTGTGCGTGTGCGTGTGCGTGTGCGTGTGTGTGTGTGCTTGTCTACATTGCTTGTGTCTCGTGGTTGCTGGCGGCCACTGTTTGATGTGCGAGAGCCGAGAAAGATGGCAGCACTCAAAGGTAGGGGAGAGCGAATGAGATAACACAACGGGAAAACAGTCTCGAATCCTTTTCATAACAGTTTTGGCACAATATAAAGCATATACTGCATATACAATGCTCAGCATATGGTTAAGCAAACGACGTATTCGATGGTTCCTGCAGAGCACATCACAGCAGGAAGCTGGTTTGGGTGATCTCTCTTCTGTACTCGGAACGCCCAGTCTTCTGATGCCATTCTCTTGCACTGCAACAAAGGCCGTCCACTGGCCGGCCGTACATGCCGTCATGCAGGACTGAGCGGTGCAGCCTCTCTCTGTCTCTCCAGTCCGCCGCGGCGGCTCCAGTCAGACTGGGCCGACTGGACCGACTAAGCTGCCGAGGGAGCTACCTCGTCTACTGGTGGTCGCAGCTCCGTCCCGGGGGCGCCGTTTCTCGGAGCTGCAGTTTCCGAAATTACTCGCTGGACGGCCGGCCGGCTCGTACTCTGACCACTGGGTGGCTCAGGGGACTTCAATTAGCCCGCTGACTGCGGCCGCGGGGTCTGCGCCAGAAACCTCACACTGCCAGGAGGTGGTATGGGACTGATTCAGTGCCGCCGCGACACGGCCCTGCCGGGGCCGCCCAGAGGGCGGCATTCGCCGTGGGTCCTTACCGGCCGGACTGTCTAATGCCGGCCGCCATCTTGTGCAGACCAAAAAGGCGGCCGGGCGCGCGCCCGCCCGTGTTAAAAGGATAGGGAGGCGGGTACCCCGGCTGACATTTGACAATATATTGAGCGAACTGCTAGTGGTAGAGCAATATGACTACCACCTCAACGTTCCAAATTGAATGCAGAATGATTCTAGGTGTTCAGTTTTATTTCGCGCGAAATTAATCTGAACACCTAGAATCATTTTGCATTCAATTTGGATCGTTGCAGTGGTATTCATATTGCGCTACCACTAGCATTTCGCTCGATATATTGTCAAATGGCAGCCGGGGTGTCCGCTTAACACGGGCGGCCGCCCGTGTTAATCACCGCAATATGGCGGCCGGCCGCGACCGCGCTCAGGTACCCTAGTCCCTTCCAGTTATGATTCCTTCAGTGTGGCCGCCCCGCCGGCTGGCCGGCCATTGAAGGCGGCGGGGTGTGGCGCTGCTCTGTGGATGATACGGGACCGGTGTTGGCCGGCCTGCTCGCTGTCCATTGACGGCGGCGGGGTGTGGCGCTGCTCTGTGGATGATACGGGACCGGTGTTGGCCGGCCTGCTCGCTGTCCATTGACGGCGGCGGGGTGTGGCGCCGCTCTGTGGATGATACGGGACCGGTGTTGGCCGGCCTGCTCGCTATCCATTGACGGCGGCGGGGTGTGGCGCTGCTCTGTGGATGATACGGGACCGGTGTTGGCCGGCCTGGTCGCTGTCCATTGACGGCGGCGGGGTGTGGCGCTGCTCTGTGGATGATACGGGACCGGTGTTGGCCGACGGAGCCGCAATTGTCCCCAGACTTGTCGGCACCAGTCTCGGCCGCATTGGCAGCGCTGCTACACCTGCCGAGGAAATGTTGCCGCGTGTTGCTTTGCCCGGTCGGAGCAGGAACGGAAAGGTCATGGATAGTTGATGGCTGACCGCTTGATTCATCCAGGAGTGGCCGGTTCGCCCGCAAATGCCACGCCGGCAAAATCGCCTTTCCGAAGGAAGGCCAGTCGCAATGCGACAGAGAAGCCAGTTGTTATTAGGCAAGTGCTGTATGACTATGCATGTTCTAAGAACACCGGCCACACTGGCTATGCCATGCGCTCTGAACAACTGCTGCGCTTCGCTCATGTGGTAGTGGCAGTGTGTGAAGGTAAGCTGGCACGAGGCCATACGGTGTGTGTCGGCCACAGACACTGCACGTACCGGCGGCTAAGCCATGAGCGCAACCAACAGGTGTCAGCGAGCAACAACCAGGAGCACAACCAACGTACCGGCGGCTAAGCCATGAGCACAACCAACAGGTGTCAGCGAGCAACAGCCATGAGCGCAACCAACGTACCGGCGACTAAGCCATGAGCACAACCAACGTACCGGCGGCTAAGCCATGAGCGCAACCAACAGGTGTCAGCGAGCAACAGCCAGGAGCACAACCAACGTACCGGCGGCTAAGCCATGAGCGCAACCAACGTACCGGCGACTAAGCCATGAGCACAACCAACGTACCGGCGGCTAAGCCATGAGCGCAACCAACAGGTGTCGGAATCACCAACGGCAGTGGAGACATATTCACGAAACTCACCATGGTCGTGTTGCATTGTTCGAAAAGAAGTAAACATGGTAGTTGACTCGGAAGAGTCGGAAGGCGTTTGTGTGCCTTTCACCGCTAACATTCAGTGTTCGTTAGAAAGAATGACTGTTTTTGCTCCCCTTTAAGTAAACAATGACGATAAGTGAGACAGAAACGTTTATTTAAGTTGTGAAAGCGATGTTCACCTGTTCGTTAATTTCGTGTAAGTTCCGTGCCGTGCAATCATCATCGTGCTGCACGCAACTCTTCTACGCCGCTTATTTAGGCATGCTACGTTTCTTTCTGTTTGTCTGCTTGCTTTGTCCCGACAAATGCACTCAAAAACCCAGTAAGCTCGTGTTAATAGTATTGTTGCTTTCGCAAAGTCAGAACAGGAGAGGACTCGTTTGTTTTCACATTCGGCATTCGATCTGTTGCGATAAGCTCTATAAAGTGCCGCTTAAGTGTCGTTACGTTATCACCATGTGCGAAGTTTGCCGACAAAGCTGGTATTATTGACACGGTGCGTACTTGGCCAGTGCGGCTTGTGGACGGCTTCGGTGGTCGGTGATTCACTGAGCTGCGGCCGAGCTGTGCCAGCTGCGCCGCCGGATGGAGGCGGGCAGTGCAGTGGGGTGATGGGGAGCTGTCAGCTGCGCCGCCGGATGGAGGCGGGCAGTGCAGTGGGGTGATGGGGAGCTGTGCCAGCTGCGCCGCCGGATGGAGGCGGGCAGTGCAGTGGGGTGATGGGGAGCTGTGCCAGCTGCGCCGCCGGATGGAGGCGGGCAGTGCAGTGGGGTGATGGGGAGCTGTGTCAGCTGCGCCGCCGGATGGAGGCGGGCAGTGCAGTGGGGTGATGGGGAGCTGTGCCAGCTGCGCCGCCGGATGGAGGCGGACAGTGCAGTGGGGTGATGGGGAGCTGTGCCAGCTGCGCCGCCGGATGGAGGCGGACAGTGGGGTGGGGTGATGGGGAACTGTGCCAGCTGCGCCGCTGGATGGAGGCGGACAGTGCAGTGGGGTGATGGGGAGCTGTGTCAGCTGCGCCGCCGGATGGAGGCGGACAGTGCAGTGGGGTGATGGGGAGCTGTGCCAGCTGCGCCGCCGGATGAAGGCGGGCGGCGGACAGTGCAGTGGGGTGATGGGGAGCTGTGCCAGCTGCGCCGCTGGATGGAGGCGGGCAGTGCAGTGGGGTGATGGGGAGCTGTGCCAGCTGCGCCGCCGGATGGAGGCGGGCGGCGGACAGTGCTGTGGGGTGATGGGGAGCTGTGCCAGCTGCGCCGCCGGATGGAGGCGGACAGTGCTGTGGGGTGATGGGGAGCTGTGTCAGTTCCGCCGCCGGAGGGAGGCGGGCGGCGGACAGTGCAGTGGGGTGATGGGGAGCTGTGTCAGCTGCGCTGCCGGAGGGAGGCGGGCGGCGGACAGTGCAGTGGGGTGATGGGGAGCTGTGTCAGCTGCGCCTCCGGATGGAGGCGGGCGGCGGACAGTGGGGTGATGGAGAGCTGTGTCAGTTCCGCCGCCGGATGGAGGCGGACAGCGCAGTGGGGTGATGGGGAGCTGTGTCAGTTCCGCCGCCGGATGGAGGCGGGCAGTGCAGTGGGGTGATGGGGAGCTGTGTCAGTTCCGCGGCCGGATGGAGGCGGACAGCGCAGTGGGGTGATGGGTACTGTGCCAGCTGCGCCGCCGGATGGAGGCGGGCAGTGCAGTGGGGTGATGGGGAGCTGTGCCAGCTGCGCCGCCGGAGGGAGGCGGGCGGCGGACAGTGCAGTGGGGTGATGGGGAGCTGTGTCAGCTGCGCCGCCGGAGGGAGGCGGACAGTGCTGTGGGGTGATGGGGAGCTGTGTCAGTTCCGCCGCCGGATGGAGGCGGGCAGTGCAGTGGGGTGATGGGGAGCTGTGTCAGCTGCGCCGCTGGATGGAGGCGGACAGTGCAGTGGGGTGATGGGAAGCTGTGTCAGCTGCGCCGCCGGATGGAGGCGGGCAGTGCAGTGGGGTGATGGGGAGCTGTGCCAGCTGCGCCGCCGGAGGGAGGCGGGCGGCGGACAGTGCAGTGGGGTGATGGGGAGCTGTGTCAGCTGCGCCGCCGGAGGGAGGCGGACAGTGCTGTGGGGTGATGGGGAGCTGTGTCAGTTCCGCCGCCGGATGGAGGCGGGCAGTGCAGTGGGGTGATGGGGAGCTGTGTCAGCTGCGCCGCTGGATGGAGGCGGGCAGTGCAGTGGGGTGATGGGGAGCTGTGTCAGCTGCGCCGCCGGATGGAGGCGGACAGTGCTGTGGGGTGATGGGGAGCTGTGCCAGCTGCGCCGCCGGATGGAGGCGGACAGCGCAGTGGGGTGATGGGGAGCTGTGCCAGCTGCGCCGCCGGATGGAGGCGGACAGCGCAGTGGGGTGATGGGGAGCTGTGCTAGCTGCGCCGCCGGATGGAGGCGGACAGCGCAGTGGGGTGATGGGGAGCTGTGCTAGCTGCGCCGCCGGATGGAGGCGGGCGGCGGACAGTGCAGTGGGGGTGATGGGGAGCTGTGTCAGCTGCGCCGCCGGATGGAGGCGGGCGGCGGACAGCGCAGTGGGGTGATGGGGAGCTGTGTCAGTTCCGCCGCCGGATGGAGGCGGACAGTGCAGTGGGGTGATGGGGAGCTGTGTCAGCTGCGCCGCTGGATGGAGGCGGACATTGCAGTGGGGTGATGGGGAGCTGTGCCAGCTGCGCCGCCGGATGGAGGCGGGCAGTGCAGTGGGGTGATGGGGAGCTGTGCCAGCTGCGCCGCCGGATGGAGGCGGACAGCGCAGTGGGGTGATGGGGAGCTGTATCAGCTGCGCCGCCGGATGGAGGCAGGCAGTGGGGTGGGGTGATGGGGAGCTGTGCCAGCTGCGCCGCCGGATGGAGGCGGGCAGTGCAGTGGGGTGATGGGGAGCTGTGCCAGCTGCGCCGCCGGATGGAGGCGGGCAGTGCAGTGGGGTGATGGGGAGCTGTGTCAGCTGCGCCGCCGGATGGAGGCGGGCGGTGGACAGCGCAGTGGGGTGATGGGGAGCGGTGTCAGTTCCGCCGCTGGATGGAGGCGGGCGGCGGTTAGTGGGGTGATGGGGAGCTGTGTCAGTTCCGCCGCCGGATGGAGGCGGACAGTGGGGTGATGGGGAGCGGTGTCAGTTCCGCCGCTGGATGGAGGCGGGCGGCGGTTAGTGGGGTGATGGGGAGCTGTGTCAGTTCCGCCGCCGGACAGTGGGGTGATGGGGAGCTGTGCCAGCTGCGCCGCCGGAGGGAGGCGGACAGTGGGGTGATGGGGAGCTGTGTCAGCTGCGCCGCCGGATGGAGGCGGGCGGCGGACAGTGGGGTGATGGGGAGCTGTGTCAGTTCCGCCGCTGGATGGAGGCGGGCGGCGGACAGTGGGGTGATGTGGAGCTGTGTCAGTCGCGCCGCCGGATGGAGGCGGACAGTGGGGTGATGGGGAGCTGTGTCAGTTCCGCCGCTGGATGGAGGCGGGCGGCGGACAGCGCAGTGGGGTGATGGGGAGCTGTGTCAGTCGCGCCGCCGGGTTGAGGCGGACAGTGGGGTGATGGGGAGCTGTGTCAGTTCCGCCGCTGGATGGAGGAGGGGCGGCGGACAGCGCAGTGGGGTGATGGGGAGCTGTGTCAGTTCCGCCGCTGGATGGAGGCCGGCGGCGGACAGCGCAGTGGGGTGATGGGGAGCTGTGTCAGTTCCGCCTCTGGATGGAGGCGGGCAGCGGACAGTGGGGTGATGGGGAGCTGTGTCAGTTCCGCCGCCGGATGGAGGCGGGCGGCGGACAGTGGGTGATGGGGAGCTGTGTCAGTTCCGCCGCCGGATGGAGGCGGGCGGCGGACAGTGGGGTGATGGGGAGCTATGTCAGTTCCGCCGCCGGATGGAGGCGGGCAGCGGACAGTGGGGTGATGGGGAGCTGTGTCAGTTCCGCCGCCGGATGGAGGCGGGCGGCGGACAGTGGGGTGATGGGGAGCTGTGTCAGTTCCGCCGCCGGATGGAGGCGGGCGGCGGACAGTGGGGTGATGGGGAGCTGTGTCAGTTCCGCCGCCGGATGGAGGCGGGCGGCGGACAGTGGGTGATGGAGAGCTGTGTCAGTTCCGCCGCCGGATGGAGGCGGGCGGCGGACAGTGGGTGATGGGGAGCTGTGTCAGTTCCGCCGCCGGATGGAGGCGGGCGGCGGACAGTGGGGTGATGGGGAGCTGTGTCAGTTCCGCCGCCGGATGGAGGCGGGCGGCGGACAGTGGGGTGATGGGGAGCTGTGTCAGTTCCGCCGCCGGATGGAGGCGGGCGGCGGACAGTGGGTGATGGGGAGCTGTGTCAGTTCCGCCGCCGGATGGAGGCGGGCGGCGGACAGTGGGGTGATGGGGAGCTGTGTCAGTTCCGCCGCCGGATGGAGGCGGGCGGCGGACAGTGGGGTGATGGGGAGCTGTGTCAGTTCCGCCGCCGGATGGAGGCGGGCGGCGGACAGTGCAGTGGGGTGATGGGGTACTGTGTCAGTCGCGCCGCCGGACAGTGGGGTGATGGGGTGCTGTGTCAGTCGCGCCGCCGGACAGTGGGGTGATGGGGTGCTGTGTCAGTCGCGCCGCCGGACAGTGGGGTGATGGGGTACTGTGTCAGTCACGCCGCCGGACAGTGGGGTGATGGGGTGCTGTGTCAGTCGCGCCGCCGGACAGTGGGGTGATGGGGTGCTGTGTCAGTCGCGCCGCCGGCAGTGGGGTGATGGGGTACTGTGTCAGTCGCGCCGCCGGACAGTGGGGTGATGGGTGCTGTGTCAGTTCCGCCGCTGGATGGAGGCGGGCGGCGGACAGTGGGGTGATGGGGAGCTGTGTCAGTTCCGCCGCCGGATGGAGGCGGGCGGCGGACAGTGGGGTGATGGGGAGCTGTGTCAGTTCCGCCGCCGGATGGAGGCGGGCGGCGGACAGTGGGTGATGGAGAGCTGTGTCAGTTCCGCCGCCGGATGGAGGCGGGCGGCGGACAGTGGGTGATGGGGAGCTGTGTCAGTTCCGCCGCCGGATGGAGGCGGGCGGCGGACAGTGGGGTGATGGGGAGCTGTGTCAGTTCCGCCGCCGGATGGAGGCGGGCGGCGGACAGTGGGGTGATGGGGAGCTGTGTCAGTTCCGCCGCCGGATGGAGGCGGGCGGCGGACAGTGGGTGATGGGGAGCTGTGTCAGTTCCGCCGCCGGATGGAGGCGGGCGGCGGACAGTGGGGTGATGGGGAGCTGTGTCAGTTCCGCCGCCGGATGGAGGCGGGCGGCGGACAGTGGGGTGATGGGGAGCTGTGTCAGTTCCGCCGCCGGATGGAGGCGGGCGGCGGACAGTGCAGTGGGGTGATGGGGTACTGTGTCAGTCGCGCCGCCGGACAGTGGGGTGATGGGGTGCTGTGTCAGTCGCGCCGCCGGACAGTGGGGTGATGGGGTGCTGTGTCAGTCGCGCCGCCGGCAGTGGGGTGATGGGGTGCTGTGTCAGTCGCGCCGCCGGACAGTGGGGTGATGGGGTACTGTGTCAGTCACGCCGCCGGACAGTGGGGTGATGGGGTGCTGTGTCAGTCGCGCCGCCGGACAGTGGGGTGATGGGGTGCTGTGTCAGTCGCGCCGCCGGCAGTGGGGTGATGGGGTACTGTGTCAGTCGCGCCGCCGGACAGTGGGGTGATGGGTGCTGTGTCAGTTCCGCCGCTGGATGGAGGCGGGCGGCGGACAGCGCAGTGGGGTGGTGGGGTACTGTGTCAGTTCCGCTGCCGGACAGTGGGGAGTGATGGGGTACTTTCCGGCCGGCTCGCTGTCATCACCCGGGACCCGTGTTTCCCGCTCCAGTCTCTCGGGCGGCGCTCCTGTATATGGCCCTGTCAGTCGGCCACGCGTGGCCGGCAGGTGATTCTTTTCACCTATGCGCGGCGGCCGACCGGAGACGGTGCGCTGCAGATTGCACCACTGCAGCCGCCGACCAGCGCTGCCGACCATCGCTGCCGACCATCGGTTGGCCGTGTGCGGCCGGAGAGTTTCAATTTGCCCTATCCGACCAGATCTGCCGGAGCGCCACCGACTTGGTTTTCTCCAGTCTCATATGCAATGCATTGGCCGTATATCGGGGAGCGGCGATATACAGCCAATGCAGCAGCAGAGGAATTTTACACACTACTCGCTGTAGTCTGTAGACCGGCCGACCTATCGCCGCGTCACGTTGTATTGTGTCCATTACACACTACTCGCCGTAGTCTGTAGACCGGCCGACCTATCGCCGCGTCACGTTGTATTGTGTCCATTACACACTACTCGCTGTAGTCTGTAGACCGGCCGACCTATCGCCGCGTCACGTTGTATTGTGTCCATTACACACTACTCGCTGTAGTCTGTAGACCGGCCGACCTATCGCCGCGTCACGTTGTATTGTGTCCATTACACACTACTCGCTGTAGTCTGTAGACCGGCCGACCTATCGCCGCGTCACGTTGTATTGTGTCCATTACACACTACTCGCTGTAGTCTGTAGACTGGCCGACCTATCGCCGCGTCACGTAGTATTGTGTCCATTACACACTACTCGCTGTAGTCTGTAGACTGGCCGACCTATCGCCGCGTCACGTAGTATTGTGTCCATTACACACTACTCGCTGTAGTCTGTAGACCGGCCGACCTATCGCCGCGTCACGTTGTATTGTGTCCATTACACACTACTCGCTGTAGTCTGTAGACTGGCCGACCTATCGCCGCGTCACGTAGTATTGTGTCCATTACACACTACTCGCTGTAGTCTGTAGACCGGCCGACCTATCGCCGCGTCACGTTGTATTGTGTCCATTACACACTACTCGCTGTAGTCTGTAGACCGGCCGACCTATCGCCGCGTCACGTTGTATTGTGTCCATTACACACTACTCGCTGTAGTCTGTGGACCGGCCGACCTATCGCCGCGTCACGTTGTATTGTGTCCAACTCCGACGCTCCTCCTATGCGGCGGATAAGGGGTTTGTTAATGGTTGAGCCGAAGGCCACCGGACTTTCTCAGGAGCTCCTGCAGCTCAGTGCGAAGAGGCCGCCGCGTGTCTTGAACTTTCTGTAGAGGATAAAAAGCGTCTGAAGTACCGCGGGTATATGCAGCGTGCATACCATTTACTATTGACGACTCCGGTACAATCCACCGTTGGCTTGCCAACAACTAGGACGGATACATTTTCAAGCCGACTAGACCGCTTCGTTTGATTCATCAACTTTGCATCCCTAAAGTAAAGGCATCGACATTTTGTGATGCGCGGTAATGACCTTGAGCGTCGACGCGCCTGTTATCGTCTTATTTCCACCTTACCTTGCGTCTCAAGGTCACAGTTGATTGCACAATGCGCGTGATTTACTGCTACGCTCGGTTTTCAACGAAGAGGTTCACGCACTACTCTGTCGATAAATTCTTACTGCGCACATCACGCATTTAACAACGGATCAGCTTCCATCACTGCCATTCGCTGATCTCTAATAGTGACGTCACGATGACTGTGCGCCAGAATGTGCCGCACGTTACCAAAGGTAGACGGGAAGGCGTTTCTCAGCCTTTCGAGCTTTGGACGACACCTTGCAATCAGCTGCCGTTGCCCGGCCGGCCTCAACAGCGGCCGGTGCAGCCACTTGACCTTTCCGGAGCCAGCTGGCGTCGGATATCTCCGGGGCGTCCCGGTCTCGTTTGGATGAGTGCGACGGACGGACGGGTGCGCGCAAACAGCGAGAGATTGGCTTTGTTTCCTATCCTTCCGGGCCTGTGCTCTATCAAGGCAGAACAATAGCTGTTCGCCACCGTGAGCGGCCGTGCAGAGGTGAACATAAGGATGATAACGTACTCAAAGTTTTTTAGACAATTTAATTTGTGCTATGAAAACAGAATATATGTTAGCAATTCTCAAACAGGGTTATTGCCCCACTTGGGTTAATGGAGCCTTCGTGCGGGGGTATTGGGGATTGAGCAGCTAAGTGAGAATTATAGCTGATTCGTTTGATGGCGCTCAATGCACGTACATCTATCCCACGCGTGCTTCACACCGTCTCCACATTACCGCAAGGAGCACAGAACCCAATACATGATGATAATGCTCTGTGTCACGATTTGCGTGTTAAACGCTGCGAACCACTGCTTTAGACCACGAGGCACGAGCCAGCTACTTACTTTAGCCAAGAGCAACGGCAGCACGCATGTCCGGTTACATTCCTGTCCATAGATGGCACTAGTAGTAAACGCCTGAAGTTATGCTGCACCGCATAGCTAACATGTCTACCTACATTCCTGTCCATAGATGGCACTAGTAGTAAACGCCTGAAGTTATGCTGCACCGCATAGCGTGAAACCGATCTGTGATCTGTACAGCTGGGAACGGGAGGAGGGGTAACGAGTTATATTACCATACCATTGCCGTTGAGAACTACTCCCATACAACATCAATTTTTTAAGCTTCCAAGGATTGCTTATTCGGGAGAATCCGATTCACATGCACCTTCTCTCCGTTGTTAGCACAGAGTTTTGTTAGCACAGAGTATTCACCACGTTTGCGACCTTTAGCGACTGGGTTTTGTTGCGTTCTTTTGTACCGTTGTCTGTGTGTCGGTGCATTGGCGGATCCAGAACGGTGGTTTGGGAGGGGAGGGGGGGGGGGGGGGCAAATTCCAAAAAGTCTCACACCATTCTGAAAACTCAACGGATTTCGCTTGCTTATGCATTGAAAGGTGAATTAAAACACATTTTCCTTAGTAAAAAATGCTTAGATTTTCTTCTATATCAGGAAATGTGTCAATTTTGTTCCGATATCAGGCGTTTTTTGGGGGCTATGGCCGCCATGCCCCCCCCCGGATCCGCTAAAGTGTCTGTGTATGGCGGGCAGAAGGCGGCAATGCCGGTCCTTCCGGCGCGGCAGTGAGCGCGGCCGGCCCCACGGCTCTTGTCTGGGCATCGATCGTTGCTGTCGGCCAGTGCGTGTACAGTGCCGGTATACCTGTGAACACCGCCGCCGCCGCCGCCGCCCACGCTGCCGCCGCCGCCGATCGACCTCTACTCGCCGTGATGGCGTCGCAGCATCCTGCTGCCGTTTGGCTTGTGTTGTCAGGGATTCGGCTTCGTACCGGAAATATTTCTATTGTGTTTTAACCGTCCAATGACTGACTCAGCTGAAGGCACTGGGGGATCCAGAACGACGAAGTTTTGTTTTGGCAGATGGGGCATTCCACGACAAATCGACCAAAAATTATTAAATTTTACACCCTCATATTTGTGAGAATTCTGAAAAGGGGTTTATAGGGTAGTCTTGGGCTCTAAAGCCAGCTGTGACAATCTTAAAATTTTCAGATTAACGGTCACCGAGTTATAGACTCGGGCATTTTTGAGAGGTCATGTTGTAAGGCCATCTTTGATCGCCTGTAGCTTGTCAACGAACAGCACGAACGTAATATAATTCCATATGGTTGAGCTTGCACTGATGCGAGGAAACTTTGGGCAATTTCTGTTTTTTTTTTGACCTCGTGACCTCGTGACCTAGTTGTCCATGAAATACCTTGACCGGTGGCAACTCACATTTTTTTCGAAGCCAAATCGCCTTTATAAACATTATTTCATAGCAAACATTAACAAAATTGTTTTGTCTTTAGAGTACTTTAAAGCTTCGCAAAAACTCCGGTAGGTGGCTCTGCGAACACATATATGTGTATCTTCGGACTGGGTAGATATATCGAGATGCAGGACACGACAGTGGATAGGTCTAAGTGTTCTGATACGAAAATATAGAATACTTTTGTGATCTGAGGTCAAGGTCGTATAACACATTTCTGTATATCTCTAGACTGGGTAGAGATATTGAAATACGGTAAACGACAGTGGATAGGTCTATTTATTTATTTATTTTATTAATTTATTTAACATCATCGCCGACGGGGTGAACCATTTATGGGCGAAGTCACACAGATACAACAACAGAAACTGGACAGTGTCACGCGCGTGACACTGTCCATACCGAGTATTCTAAGTATTCTGAGACGAAAATGTACAAATACTAGTGTGATCTGAGGGCAAGGTCAAGGCCATATTTAAGGTCGCAATTTCAATATTTGACCTTAACCTTGACCTTGACCTCAGACCACAAAAGTATTTGTACATTTTCGTCTCAGAATACTCAGACCACTGTCGTTTACCGCATCTCGATATATCTACCCAGTCTAGAGATACACATAAATGTGTTCAAAGCGCTACCTGCAATATTTGACCTTAAATACGACCTTGACTTTCACCTCAGATCACAAGTATTCTTACATTTTCATCTCAGAATACATAGACCTATCCACTGTCGTTTACTGCATCTCGATATCTCTACCATGGTCAAGGTCATATTGAAGTCGCAATTTCAATATTTGACCTTAAGTATGACCTTTATCTTGACCTCAGATCACAAAAGTTTTTTAATAAAATTTTCGTCTCAGAATACTTAGACATACCACTGTCGTCTACCGCATCTCGAGATCTATAACCAGTCCAGAGATACACAAAATGTGTTCAAAGCGCTACCTGCAATATTTGACCTAAAATACGACCTTGACCTTGACCCTAGATCACAAAAGTATTCGTACATTTTCGTATCAGAATACTTAGACCTATCCACTGTCGTGTACTGCATCTCGATATCTGTACCCAGTCCGAAGATACACATGTGTTCGCAGCGCTGCCTACGGGAGTTTTTGCGAAGCTTAAAAGTACTCTGTAGGCAAAACACTTTTTTAAAGAATATTCATAAAGACTGATTTGGCTTGAGAAAAAGGGGGATTCAGAATGCTAGTAGGGGTGCCTGATCGAATGCACTGACCGAATGCCGACTGCTTGGCTTTACCAGCTATTCATTGGCCAGCTGGAGCGTACTGGCCAGCTGGAGCTGGAGCGAGCTGGCCAGCTGGCCAGCTGGCCAGCTGGAGCGAGCGTCATTGCATTGGCGAGTGGTTCAGGAATACCGTGACGAGGACCTCGGCAAGATGATGGGTCGTATCGTGACACAGCCTGTTCCCAGGAAACAACCGCCAGCTCCATTCTAGTGACGTCACCTACCGAGCAGCGGCCACTTGAGCCGAGTGTTTGACGTAGGATTGATCAATTACCGGCTGGTCTTATCTGCGAGCTGAATCGCCCATCGTGCCACCGGGGAACTGTGACGCCCCTGACCGGCACAATATCGAACCATCACGAGTAGAGATGCGGGAAAAGCAGTGATCGAAGATCGAAGATCGAAGATCGAAGCCTGCCATGCTTCGGGCGGTGTGTTGTGCTTGGATTGTGATATGTATTTGATCAATCACTGGATACCTCTCCACGTTGAGGTTAGGACCCTAGTCTGACGTTTTGCCTCAGTCATCAGTGTATGACTTATACATCCGGTCCGGGAGTTCCGTCACGTGGCCGACACATGTCCCAGCGGCTCATCAGCCCTGTGCCCTGATTAGTTACCGACTTATATCAGCGGCCTGGAAGACTGACTGACGCAATCTGTACCGGTGATGAGCCAGCCTCTGTCAGCAGTCGTCCACCAGAGCCCTTCACGGAGCGGCAATCCCGCATGGGAATGGGAGTGGGAGGACGGGAATGGCTGGGAATGGCTGGAATGGCTGGGAATGGCTGGGAATGGGACGGGCATGGCTGGGAATGGGACGGGAATGGGACGGGAATGGGACGGGAATGGCTGGGAATGGGACGGGAATAGCTGGGAATGGGACAGGAATGGCTGGGAATGGGACACACTTTTGGGAAATGAACGGCTTGGAACGGGTTACGGGAGACTATATCATTTTGTCGCGAAATCCCCCCAATTTAAAATAAAACCTTAATTAAAACACTCTGATGTGCAGCAAGTGACGGGTCTAGTGGTCATTTTCCAAAAAAATCCTGACCGATACCAAACCGATACCGAATGGGAGGCATTTCGGTTGACCGAATACCGACCGATTTGGGTTAAAGCTAAAAATATCCAAAATTTGACCGATTTGCAAATTTTATACTTATATTTATACACACTGGCAAAATACACACTGGCCAACAATAGCTTTGTTAACATCATAATTCATAAAACACACATGTACAGTTTTAAAAAAAGACAGTATAATCGTGAAAAAAAGAACCAAATACATTTACAAAGCAAAGTAGTGGATGCCGCAAGCAAGACCAAAAGCAGTAGCACATTGCAAACAGGATGGACAAATGTGACCTCAATCATTTCATATTAATTTACAGGATAATACATATTACATAAATACATACATAGGAAGAAATCAATTTTATCTGGCCAAAGTTGGAGGGGCATATGACTCCCCTAACTTCCCCTAACTGTCGTTGACATTGATCAGGATTCAAGAATGATTTAACATATGCTATATTGACTGCAAGTGCATAATGACACCCACTACCAACAAAACGGCATGCCAACTTTTTACACAGATTATAAATACTAAATGGTTATTGTTTTTAGTATTTGTTTTTAGTGTTACTGTCTCAACCTCAAGTAAGTTTTGCCATCATATCCTGTGTGTAAATGAGAGTTATCTGCAGTTATCTATCTGCATCAAAAAGTTGCTAGTATTTATAGAAAATGTGACAATCCATGCTTCACAGAAAGCCAAACTTTTCAAGGGACTTACCTCCCCCCAAACATTACTTAAATTAACACAAAATGGGAATAGCGCAGTTAATGTATCATACGCGCAGGAAAGGTAAACGACTTTACAATGCGGTACTGCCCTATTTATCACAATGAAGCTATATCCTTCAAACAACGAAGGAGGTAAATAAAACACAATTTAATAATGACATGTGTTATTGAACCTTTGTATTGTTTGTTTTGAATATATCCTACTGTATAAACAAAATAAAAATATGACACAATTCAGGAGTATTTCTATTTTATACATCAACATTGCAATTTAGTAGATCTTAATCTTAGGAAGAAATACAAGAAATACAATAATGATTTACGAACGGATTCGTGGCGCAGGCATTTAGTCAATCTATTTTTGGTTCAACACATGCTTGGCGCTATGGCCATAAGTGTTATTAAGTTACCTTGGCCATAAGTGTTAAGTGATACAGGGCCACGGGCTGCCTCCTTAAGTTCTTTTTTAATTCCCCTTAGTCATTTCGAATAATTTGCCTTGTCTTTTCAGTAACACCTACAGTAAGGCTACCTAATACTATTGTCTATTATGTTATGCATCATTCTTTGAAATAGGTATATGAAGTGGTTCTACCCTCACTTGTGAAATAGCACAAGCAATAAGGATCATTTATTTCTTGAAAGTCACATTATGAATGTGCATTGTGCGTTGCATTGCATTATTGTGCTTGGCCCGTGGTTTGGTTACTAGTCTGTGCTTGGTTAGTGCCAGTGGTTTGGTTACTAGTCTGTGCTTGGTTAGTGCCCGTGGTTTGGTTACTAGTCTGTGCTTGGTTAGTGCCCGTGGTTTGGTTACTAGTTTGTGCTTGGTTAGTGCCAGTGGTTTGGTTACTAGTCTGTGCTTGGTTAGTGCCCGTGGTTTGGTTACTAGTTTGTGCTTGGTTAGTGTCCGTGGTTTGGTTACTAGTCTGTGCTTGGTTAGTGCCCGTGGTTTGGTTACTAGTCTGTGCTTGGTTAGTGCCCGTGGTTTGGTTACTAGTCTGTGCTTGGTTAGTGCCCGTGGTTTGGTTACTAGTCTGTGCTTGGTTAGTGCCCGTGGTTTGGTTACTAGTCTGTGCTTGGTTAGTGCCCGTGGTTTGGTTACTAGTTTGTGCTTGGTTAGTGCCCGTGGTTTGGTTACTAGTCTGTGCTTGGTTAGTGCCCGTGGTTTGGTTACTAGTCTGTGCTTGGTTAGTGCCCGTGGTTTGGTTACTAGTCTGTGCTTGGTTAGTGCCCGTGGTTTGGTTACTAGTCTGTGCTTGGTTAGTGCCCGTGGTTTGGTTACTAGTCTGTGCTTGGTTAGTGCCAGTGGTTTGGTTACTAGTCTGTGCTTGGTTAGTGCCAGTGGTTTGGTTACTAGTTTGTGCTTGGTTAGTGCCCGTGGTTTGGTTACTAGTTTGTGCTTGGTTAGTGCCCGTGGTTTGGTTACTAGTCTGTGCTTGGTTAGTGCCCGTGGTTTGGTTACTAGTCTGTGCTTGGTTAGTGCCCGTGGTTTGGTTATTAGTCTGTGCTTGGTTAGTGCCAGTGGTTTGGTTACTAGTCTGTGCTTGGTTAGTGCCCGTGGTTTGGTTACTAGTTTGTGCTTGGTTAGTGCCAGTGGTTTGGTTACTAGTCTGTGCTTGGTTAGTGCCCGTGGTTTGGTTACTAGTCTGTGCTTGGTTAGGCCCGTGGTTTGGTTACTAGTCTGTGCTTGGTTAGTGCCAGTGGTTTGGTTACTAGTTTGTGCTTGGTTAGTGCCAGTGGTTTGGTTACTAGTCTGTGCTTGGTTAGTGCCCGTGGTTTGGTTACTAGTCTGTGCTTGGTTAGTGCCAGTGGTTTGGTTACTAGTCTGTGCTTGCTTCTTAAGATGGTGTATGCAATATGTATATTGTATACAATACTTATTTTTAAGGACCTCACTCTTGTGAACAATATCTTCAATCTTGGTATAATAATGTTATGTTCTTTTTAGTATTTACAATAATTGAGTGAATTTGGAGCACATTTGCTGGATAGAAATTAGAATGCATACAAGTGTGACAAAAAAGTGAATTGTTTAAGATTATGCTGACGAAAAGTGTCCACAAATGTATAAGCCTCACCGACCGATTACCAAATCGGTCACAAATTTGTTTCGGTTACCAAAATTTTGGTAACCGCTTGACACCACTAGACTGACGGTGGGTGCCCAAGCGATTTGTTGGACCAATCGCTATGTCTTGATACATTGTGTTATGTTGCCTCTAACAATCAAGCCATACCCAAATCTACAGTTTATTTCATCTTCATTTGTTTTCTGGCTTTTTCTTCTGGTGAAAGTTATGGTTGAATTGAACGTTTCATGTGAAACAAGGACATCATTAATTATTTCAAATATCACCACAACTCACAAGTAAATCTTACACCACTGACATTGAGTGTGGGAGTTCTAAAGCATGAAATAAATGCATTCTTATATTTTAGCACCACAAAAGGTGAAATATGTTTAAACTTCTAAACGGGTGGGAATGGGAGCCCCAGCAGTTATGAATTGGGGTTGGAACGGGTTTGGATCTGGCTGAATGGGCTGGCACGGAATGGAGCTGAAAATGTGTCCCGTCCGTGCAGTGCTTTGCCGTCCACACACGGCACCGCAACACCGCCAGTTCTGCGCAACTCTGCGCAACTCTGCCAATATCCCTACTGGGTGTCGTCTTATTGGATTTACACAGAAAGGAAGGGCCGAGCACGTAGAGGTCCCAGATGAAGATTACATACAAAGCGGACCTACTCCACAAGTACAGGAGTAAGTCCTTTTGTATTTAATCTATATCACCCACTCCACACCATGTCTTCGCGGATCCCAGATGAGTCCCTGAACAGGTCGGAAGGGCGTTGAAAAGGTCGGAGGGCCCCTAGACGATCTGAAGGGACCCTGGGCCTTTTAACAGTATGAATGCAGTTGTCCAGGGAATAAAACATTTTCTGCGGTTATTGGTTCGGGGCGTTTTTCGCCCCGAACCAATAACCACAGAGAGACGCGCAAGGCGGCAATCGAAAGCTCTCAATGAGACGCATCCAAAGCATACACGAAATTGTCAAAATAAGGTCACATGTCAGGTCAAATATACAATTTAGATATTTGATTTGTTTGGCAATACTTTCCATCCAAAGCCTTAGATTGCGACTAGTATCGCACAAAGTGCTCTCAAAGGTATAATACATATCCCGCATAAGCAAAAGTTAAATTGTAAGCAAAGGTCAAGGTCAATGTCAGGTCACAAAAGGTCACAGGTCTACGAAAGCCACGCGACACATGTTGTATGGGTTATTTTACACGTATAATTCGATAGTAGCAGTCATTTTCAGAATCTGACACCATATAAGATCAAGGTCAGGTGAAATAAGGTACAAATTTGAAATGGATAAATGTAAATAAAAAAGGCATGTGTCTAGATCAGTTTTGTCTCAGAAATACAATGCTGGTATTTATTTGTTTGTATCTGGTCACTAAAAGCAAAAAAAAAACGCAATTTCAAAATATGACGTCATGAGTTACTCAATACTCATACTTAGGGAGCGATAAGTCAGTCAAAAATAAAGATATTGCATTTCAATTTGGTTTGGGTATTGTCCACATGTGGTGCTTAAACATATCTTCCGTTTTTTTTTCTTGCAAATCTGTTAAAATGTAGATTTTGAGGGGCATTACAAAAAAAAAACGTTTTTGGGATGTTTTGGTGTCAAACCCAAATCTCCAAAAATCCGAGATAGCCATTTTGTAGCCCTTGCCATTTGCTATCTTTTCGCGTTTTTACGATTACATTTTGCTTCAAATGTTGCATTTGCACGGCCTGCTTAAGTTTGGCTGATTTTTGTGTCACTCGTGTGTAGTGACGTCACTAAATTCGCTATATTTCGAAATCGACGAAATGTCTTCATTTTCGAACAGAAGACTTAAATTGATGTAGGAAAAGGTACCTGACGTTTCACGTCGATAGCTCTATTAGTTTCTGAGCTATTGTGAAAGTTCGTCAGGGTGGGGGGGGGGGGGGGGGGGGCTGGGCTCCCCAGCCAATGACGGGTTAAGGAAGTGGGCAATTGTGTGAGCACCGAGTGCGATGATCGACTGCCTCATAATTTTGACATTGACGAATATAAAAGCTTGGAGGTTGACCGCATCATTTATTGACAGACGTGCCTACATATATCAGGAAAGTACGTTCACGACAGTGTGGTAACATTGCCAAGCTACTTGTTAGTGTACGGCGTCGAGTCATGGCAGCGCGATGAGCACATCGTTTTTGCCCTTATGACAGCGACATCTTTTCGTAGCACACTGGTTTGTTCCTTGCTTGGAAGCACATCTGACGTATCCGTGACCTCCAAACAACGACTGAACAACGACAACAACGACTCCAGCAGCCCCCTGGTAACTTCAGAACCAATGATCGCAGCGGGACGCGCAAGGCGGCATTCGAAAGCGCTCAATAAGATAAACCTAACGCACACTTAACAAAATCAAATTAAGGTCACATGTCAGGTCACGGTCAAGTCAAACGTCAAAATCGAGGTATTTAAGTTTATGGACTATACTTGCCCATATGGTCTTCGATTGCGCCTATAATCACCCAAAGTGCTGTCAAAGGTATGATACATATCCCACATGTGGTAAAGTGAGATTTTTGGAAAAGATCAAAGTCAATGTCAGGTCACAAAAGGTCACTACACACAAAATATCTACGAAAGTCATGCAGCACATGTTTTATGGATGTTTTTACGCGTATAATTCGATAGTGATAGTTATTTTACCACCTGACTTCATTTACGTGAAGTTAGTGTTAAGTTCAGGTCAAGTTCAGGTCACTGAAGGTCAAAATTTGAAATTGATAAATCGAAATGAAAAAAAAACATGTTTATATATCAGTTTTATCTAAAAAAATACAGTGCTGGCATTTATTTGTCTGTATCTGGTCGATAAAAGCCAAAAACGCAATTTCAAAATATGACGTCATGATTTACCCATTCTTTATATGCCATGACAGTCAAAAAAGAAAAAAAAGAAGTCAAAAAAGCTAAAAAAAAGCCCCCAGTGACTCGCGGGTTAAGTCCGGGGTGAAATATTTGCTCGCCCCCTGCCCCTCCCCGCTGTGGCGCCGCCCCTGATATTATGCTACGAAATACCTTGCGTAGCAGTTACGTTATTGAAATATTTTTCGGTAGTATGCTACGAAATACTTCAATTACGCTACGGAACGATTTCTTGAAAGTTACGTGTTACCAAAAAAAACATACCGTAGTGTAACGTAGGCCATCACTGCAGACAGGTGCCCAAACAGCGTATTATGTCAGCATTGCAAGACTCAAGAATGATTTGTTCAGGTCGAACCCACTTTTTTATTTTCTGATATGAAAGGACATCAATGAAGCTCAAATCTTTATCAGACGGAAATTGTAATTTCAGTTTCTAACAGGTCAATGTCATGTCACAAAATGTAGGCCACGAAATCACGTGAAAAATAGAAACTCTGTGATTGCCAAATCGTTTTTCGACTAATCCTGATCCAAACAAAACAAAAGTTGATCAAAATCGTTTTTTTAGTCTCGGAGTTATTGGTCGTCAAAATTAGACCTGCACAGTGAACTTGGGAAAATACGGAAGGCCGTATCTTGAAAATATATTTTTGGGAATTTTGTTGGTCACCACCAATGAATTCCCCGCCCTTGAATTCCCCGTGCACAACTTTTTAAGAAAATTAAAAATGGTCGGACGGCATTTTTGTTTGTTTTGGTTGTCTTACTGTATTTTTTTGGTCGTCTCCCCATGTAAAAATTCAAAAAATCGTATTTTCGAAGAAAGGTTTATCCGCCACTGTACCAGGACAAAAATCACAACCTGCCGGATCGGTTTGGGATGGGGGGATGGGGGGGGGGGGGTAGAAAAGATGCGTTTGCCCACCGATATTTCGTTGGGGGGGGGGGGGCAATTGCCCATTTAACCCATCCTTGTCAACGCCCTGGTCATCTCTCACGTTCGTTACTGCCTGGCCGTTTTTGGCGACGGTTCGGAGAGGAACATGCAACGCCTAGAGAAGGTCCTGAACTTCGGACTGCGTGTGATTTCCGGCCGCCGCAAATTCGACCACATATCGGACGTGCGGGGTGCACTGTGTTGGCCCACCGCCCGGCAACTGTATGGACAGCATTCACTGAATCTACTTCACAAAATTCGCATTACCGAGGAACCCCTGGCCCTCTCCTCTCAGCTCAAGGTTAACTCTACTCTCCGTTCTCGGTCTATACGTCAGGACGCTGATTTGGCGCTCCCGCGCGCGAGGACAGGCCGGGAAGCGGCGCCTACTTTTTAGCGTTGTACAGCAGTACAACAGGCTGCCGCCAGAGGTCCGTCTATTACCACTGAGAGCTTCTAAACGTGCAGTACATGACCTTTTAGTAGTATGATGTGAGTTAGTTTGTCTTTTCGAATGTGTATATCTCAGCGAGTGACAGACTTATGTATGCTTGTGTGTGCGATATGCTTGTTGTGTATGCTGTGTGTGCGTACGTGTGCATGTATGTTTGTGAGTGTGTGGATTTGTCTCTGATTTATTTGCTCTGATCTTATTGTGTGCAATGGGCTGAGTGTCGTTTTTAACATGTCTTCACTTGCTAATCATGACACGACACTCGGAATAGCCAGTGTAACATTGGAGAGTGTTTTAATTGTCAAATACAATGCAAATACAATATCGTAGATCCGCCACTGCCCTTGTGTGCGCCTCTGGGCCCTTCGGATGCAAATATAAAATGTAAAACTATGACTTTCATTTATACAAAATAAATGCGGATTTTGATTGAAAAAATACAACCAAACAGGGGCACCAGCCCCCACGGGGCCGCATTTCATAAGGGGGGACGGGCCCGTGTGACCCTCCCCCTGTGTGCGCGTCTGTCCGGAATGCGCGACAAGGTAGCCGCTGTTGTATAGCCTTGGTAACCACACTGCGTCGGGTGTCGCAACATGTCCCAGCGGCCAGCGTCAACACCTATAGTTTATCGCCGGCCACTAGGCGGCGCTGGAGGCGGCGGAATGGCCGCGGCCGTGGCCGACCTCAGTTTGTTGTGTCGGCCCGGCGCGTGTGAAAGTGCCGGTGCATGGCGACGTCTGACCGGCCAGTGACCGAGTGCTGGCCAGTGTCCGAGGTTCGGTGACGCGGCGCTGTGACGTGTAGTGCGCGGCCTGGCCCCTCCGAGACGATGCTCTGACAGCCGGACGAGGCCCCGGGGCTCGAGGGATGAAGCCGCACGGCCGGCTGCGGCCCCAGCTGCCGCGCCTCAGACCGGTAAGCCCGCGGCGAGATGAACGTCTGACGGCGCTGCTGTGACGCTGCCTCTCAGCCCGCGCGGACGCACGGCTGCCGGCCATGTTTGGCGCTGTTTAGCCGGCTGACCGTGACTCAGGCTGCGCCGTGCGCCGGCACCGTTTGTGTTGGCACGATGCGGCCAGCTGTGGGAGCGCCTGTGGCCGACACCTGTCGACGTTCACGGTCACTGGGGCCTGGCCGGGGAGATACAGGGGAGAGGGGGGGGGGGAGGGGGAGGCCGAGGGAGATGGCTGACAAATGCTGGGAGATGCTGGGAGAGACTGCGAGAGGCTGCGAGAGGCTGGGAGAGGCTGGGAGAGACTGGGAGAGACTGGGAGAGACTGGGAGAGACTGGGAGAGGCTTGGAGAGGCTTGGAGAGGCTAAGAGGGGCTTGTAGAGGGGCTTGTAGAGGCTGTGAGAGACTGTGAGAGACTGTGAGAGACTGGGAGAGGCTGGGAGAGGCTGGGAGAGGCTGGGAGAGGCTGGGAGAGACTGGGAGAGACTGGGAGAGACTGGGAGAGACTGGGAGAGACTGGGAGAGACTGGGAGAGACTGGGAGAGGCTGGGAGAGGCTGAGAGAGGCTGAGAGACTAAAGACTGGGAGAGACTGGGAGAGACTGGGAGAGGCTGGGAGAGGCTGGGCGAGGCTGGGCGAGGCTGGGAGAGGCTGGGAGAGGCTGGGAGAGGCTGGGAGACTAGAGACTGGGAGATACTTGGGAGAGACTGTGAGAGGCTGGGAGAGGCTGGGAGAGACTGGGAGAGGCTGGGAGAGGCTGGGAGAGGCTGGGAGAGGCTGGGAGAGGCTGGGAGAGGCTGGGAGAGGCTGGGAGAGGCTGGGAGAGGCTGGGAGAGGCTGGGAGAGGCTGGTAGAGACTGGTAGAGGCTGGTAGAGGCTGGTAGAGGCTGGTAGAGGCTGGGAGAGACTGGGAGAGACTGGGAGAGACTGGGAGAGACTGGGAGAGACTGGGAGAGGCTGGGAGAGACTGGGAGAGGCTGGGAGAGGCTGGGAGAGGCTGGGAGAGACTAGAGAGAGACTAGAGAGGCCGGGAGAGGCCGGCGGTCAGGGTGGGTCGCCCGGCGCTGTGGAGAAGCTGGACGCCTGGTGATGAGATAAAACAGAACTGGTCGGCATTGCAAACTCTACCGCCGTCAATTGTGAGTGGCTAACTGCAGACACGACCAGGGGGTGTACTCCGCTCCTTCAACATTGGTACAAAGTGTGACAACCGCGAGCAGCTTCCGCATCTTGGCCGTGTTTATCGGATCTGCTCATAACCTATATATTTGACCATCAACTAGTATTGACCAATCAGTCTGAGCAAGTCTGGACGGTGATTGGTCAGGTTGTGATGACGTGAAACCGGGGGAGAATCGTTTGTTTACATTTCAACGGGTTCGCCATATTGGCTCGCTGGCAATGTTCGGGCGTGTGTGTGCGTATGCATTTTTATGCATTTACTTAAATTTATGAAGTGTAGGACAATATTTAAAGATGTATATGCAAGTTGAAATGATAATTGTATCGGTCGACATAGCAGTATTTTCCAGGAATACCGCATGAGCTTAAAATTTGCACCCAAATCTGTGCGTTCTTTGCTGAGGACATCGGCGAAAATTGTCGACATAAGAGGCTGTAGGTTAGCTATATTTGGGTATTTTTCAAGGATGTAAACCCATATATTGTGTCACCTTATATGAACAGACTAGGAAATCCATACCAATGTGACTGATATCGGTATTACACTTAGGTTTTGAGACACCATTCTGAGTAGTGCCAGTGGCGGCGGATCGTATTTTCGGATGGGAGGACAAAGAAACCCAGGGACCCCCTCGGCAAAAGGGCCCCCTTCCACGGCCAAAGGCCCCCGAAAAAAAAATTGCTGCGAAATGGTATCTCCTCGGATTTAGGCCACTATATTTTACAGGGCCTCTAAATGGTCGCAAAAAAAAACGTCGGACAGGCCCATGTTGAAGTCTCAGGCCTTCTGAGGGCCCCTCATGGATTACCGAGGGTCCCCCCTCAGGCCGACTAAGGGCCTTCTGTCGGCATTAGAAGGCCCCTCCGGCTGGCTGGGGGCACATCGGGGCCCTGGGTCATTGTTTCGGTCAAAATGAAAAATCAAACCAACTTCTTGGAGGGCCCCTCTAACAAATTTATGGGGGGCAAAATCATGTTTGCCCCTCCCCAACTTCTTGAGTGGGCGGGCAGCTGCCCCTCTGCCCCCCTTATCCGCCGCCACTGAGTAGTTCAGACTTTGCTACTGGTCCTGTGCTGTGGCTTGCATAATGAACACATTTCAAGTGTCTAGTAATGACTATAAAATCAATGTTAATAGTGTGACTTATGAGTTACAGGACATAGCAAGATGCCCTTTTGCGCCGTCGGGGGTGCAGCAACGACTGGCATGCCAAAAAAGTTGATCAAGATCACGATTCAGATCCTATATCATTTCATACATTTCCCAAAGATTCAGCTATAAGAAAAGTCTAGTAGGGCGCTAGGGCGCCCCAAGCCTCCCCCTGAGCCCGGGTCGCGCCCATGTCGTGCTCGCCAAGCGCGCCCGCAGGGCGCATTTTTGTTGTACGTGCCGTCCCCCCTCTGACCGAAATCCTGGATCCTCGCCTGTACTAGTCACGAGAAGGAATAACAATGCCAAACAAATGCAATATATTTGATGAGGCTTTATGTCTCCCTAGGCAATTCATTGCGATACATTCACATTTTCCACGCCAGGTAATGGCATCAGAGATACACTTATCATCGTTTCGAGCGGCGGTCGGCCGGGGCGGCCGTACCTAAGCACCGGAGGTTGAACTTTGCGCACATATAGCATAGACAATATTGGTCTGATTGCATTTTTTCAGCGGCATCCGGCAGGGCGGTTGATTTGTGACATTACATATTCTAAGTTTTGCAGTCGACCGGTAAACAAAGCAACTAAGCACGATCTAAGCTTCAGGCACGCGCGCACTAATGTTGTGTACGGCAGCCGGCCCGCCGCCTCCCCCGCCTTCTACGTCACAGCGACTCCGGGGTCGCGGCAACTGAATTAGTGTTTGTCACCACTTTTTCGGCCGGAACGTTCTACCTGGTTTATACAGCCTTGGACACGACCCAACGTCGGCTGCGTCGGTAACGTCGGCTTCGACTGCGTTCCTCTGCTGCGTCGCGCGGAGGACAGAAACTGCGCACAGCCAAAGGTCAAATGTGACATTTAACGTCGGGCATGTCAGTCAGGTGATGCGTCCTACAATGCACTGATGTGCGACGGCTCGCCATGCAGTTTCCGCCTAGTGAACTGGAACAGCGGTGACCTGATCGCTGAAGTGGATCGAGTGCTGGCCCGAACAGCGGCTCAGTGCCAGGCCTGGGACGTTTACTGGTGAAACTTTCCACTCCACCTCTCCGAACACACGGCCATACACCTGGATTGGATCCGCCTTGGACTATTTCACTTAGAGTGTTGTTGACCCCCCTTTTACAGTGACCAATAGCCATGACCAACGCCACTGACCTGAACTTGTATTGTTCAGAATGTAATTAGATGGGGCGTTTCGTCGCTGCCGGTACCGATTTAGGACTGCATACGGTGGCTGTGGTGCCGGAACCAGCGGCTTTCATCTGCAGCTGTCTGCATGACAGCTCGCTGCCGGTGACTCAGCTCAGTGCAGGGTGTGTTGGCTGCTCCGCCCTGCACCCCCTCACGACACATCTGACGCTGTCGCCGGACCAACTCGACTCCTCGTGTCTGGTCCCCCCTCTTCCCGCCCGGCTGTCCTCCCTGGGGAGGAGGGACTCCTCATCACTGGGGAAGATATCACCGGGGAGGAGAGACGATTGGGGCTCGAACGCTCCCTCACAGCTCGCTGAATTTAAATTGCCCGAGAACCGGATGGAAGGAACGTTTAGAGAGTGCTCTTGAACAAGGCGTTTCACGACACTATCTTGATGGCTAAGCTGCTAAGGAGATCGTACAGATGTCCAACAACGTGCCTGGGCAGTTCGCTGGCATGCTTTGTATCGTTTCAGCAAGATAGAGAATGTAACGCCTTATCAAAGTGACACCACTATATTTCAATGCCACCTTGTTTACCGAGCGAGTATCAGTGGCTCGCTGCGTGCGGTCGCTCAGCAACTCCCGAGATCGCTCCTTGCAGCAATCACCTTCAAACCATAGCATTCCCAAAGCAGGCCTTCTCGGCGGAGATCCCACTCCACTGTCCCGTGTCAGGCGCCTTGTTGGGTCCGCCCCGAGCAGAGCGGTGACTGAGAGCGCCTTCTCAGCGGAGAGACAGGCCTTCTCGGCGGAGATCCCACTCCACTGTCCTCTGTCAGGCGCCTTGTTGGGTCCGCCCCGAGCAGAGCGGTGACTGAGAGCGCCTTCTTAGCGGAGAGACAGGCCTTCTCGGCGGAGATCCCACTCCACTGTCCCGTGTCAGGCGCCTTGTTGGGTCCGCCCCGAGCAGAGCGGTGACTGAGAGCGCCTTCTTAGCGGAGAGACAGGCCTTCTCGGCGGAGATCCCACTCCACTGTCCCGTGTCAGGCGCCTTGTTGGGTCCGCCCCGAGCAGAGCGGTGACTTGAGAGCGCCTTCTCAGCGGAGATCCCACTCCACTGTCCTGTGTCAGGCGCCTTGTTGGGTCCGCCCCGAGCAGAGCGGTGACTTGAGAGCGCCTTCTCGGCGGAGATCCCACTCCACTGTCCCGTGTCAGGCGCCTTGTTGGGTCCGCCCCGAGCAGAGCGGTGACTTGAGAGCGCCTTCTCGGCGGAGATCCCACTCCACTGTCCTGTGTCAGGCGCCTTGTTGGGTCCGCCCCGAGCAGAGCGGTGACTGAGAGCGCCTTCTCGGCGGAGATCCCACTCCACTGTCCTCTGTCAGGCGCCTTGTTGGGTCCGCCCCGAGCAGAGCGGTGACTGAGAGCGCCTTCTCAGCGGAGAGACAGGCCTTCTCGGCGGAGATCCCACTCCACTGTCCTGTGTCAGGCGCCTTGTTGGGTCCGCCCCGAGCAGAGCGGTGACTGAGAGCGCCTTCTCAGCGGAGAGACAGGCCTTCTCGGCGGAGATCCCACTCCACTGTCCCGTGTCAGGCGCCTTGTTGGGTCCGCCCCGAGCAGAGCGGTGACTGAGAGCGCCTTCTCAGCGGAGAGACAGGCCTCGGCGGAGATCCCACTCCACTGTCCCGTGTCAGGCGCCTTGTTGGGTCCGCCCCGAGCAGAGCGGTGACTGAGAGCGCCTTCTCGGCGGAGATCCCACTCCACTGTCCTCTGTCAGGCGCCTTGTTGGGTCCGCCCCGAGCAGAGCGGTGACTGAGACTTGAGAGCGCCTTCTCAGCGGAGAGACCGGCCTTCTCGGCGGAGATCCCACTCCACTGTCCTGTGTCAGGCGCCTTGTTGGGTCCGCCCCGAGCAGAGCGGTGACTTGAGAGCGCCTTCTTAGCGGAGAGACAGGCCTTCTCGGCGGAGATCCCACTCCACTGTCCCGTGTCAGGCGCCTTGTTGGGTCCGCCCGAGCAGAGCGGTGACTTGAAGCGCCTTCTTAGCGGAGAGACAGGCCTTCTCGGCGGAGATCCCACTGCACTGTCCTCTGTCAGGCGCCTTGTTGGGTCCGCCCCGAGCAGAGCGGTGACTGAGAGCGCCTTCTCAGCGGAGAGACAGGCCTTCTCGGCGGAGATCCCACTCCACTGTCCTGTGTCAGGCGCCTTGTTGGGTCCGCCCCGAGCAGAGCGGTGACTGAGAGCGCCTTCTCAGCGGAGAGACAGGCCTTCTCGGCGGAGATCCCACTCCACTGTCCTCTGTCAGGCGCCTTGTTGGGTCCGCCCCGAGCAGAGCGGTGACTGAGAGCGCCTTCTCAGCGGAGAGACAGGCCTTCTCGGCGGAGATCCCACTCCACTGTCCTGTGTCAGGCGCCTTGTTGGGTCCGCCCCGAGCAGAGCGGTGACTGAGAGCGCCTTCTCAGCGGAGAGACAGGCCTTCTCGGCGGAGATCCCACTCCACTGTCCCGTGTCAGGCGCCTTGTTGGGTCCGCCCCGAGCAGAGCGGTGACTGAGAGCGCCTTCTCTCAGTCAGCGACCGAGCGAGGGAGGGCTACGTAGTACGTACCTGTCATTCAGATACCCAAATTTCGTAGCAAAGACTCATAATTTAAAACAAACATAGTTTGAACAGCATGACAGCATGACGTCGAGAGCCGATAACTGACAAGCACCTGTTTTGGAGACGACCGTGTCATAACGGTAGGATGTAAAAAAAGTAACGCCTAAGCATACATATATACAATACTTTATCGACCTGAAATATGCTGGCGCAAATTCTAAAGATGATATTAAACGGACATCGAAATTAAAGTGTTATTTCTTTACCCAAAGGTAAGAATGAACCTGCTTCAAACGAGGACGTTTGGCGTCTCCGTTATCGTTTTGCCACAGCTCTCCGTGCACTGACGAGCGGCAAATGCGCGGAACGCTAGCCTGTTGTTTACCGAGTCAGGTTTGTAACCTAATTGCATTTTTTACATAGGAATAGGATCATAACTAAGACAACCAAATGAACCGTGTGCACAAATATGGACAACCATAACGTGGTATAACAGAAAATACGGTTATACATTTAGCGTTCGTACGATCCTTTTCCTTTTTTATAAAATAATTGACGACCCACTTGGTCGCCAACTCTTATGGGGCGCCACTCGCCAGCGAACACATTGGTCATATTAGCACTCAGGGGCCATAGCTCTACCGGGTTCGAAACACGGGCTCCCACGTGAGAGCCAGACGTCTTAACCACTCGGCTATTACGCCCCCTTAGCGTTCGTACGATAATTTAAAATGCTTAGTCACTAAATTTTCAAAATACGACAGACTTGTAACACGGAGCTACGCTACCATCACGAATATGAGCCTCTCCGCGATCTGGATGTCACTTACTGCCACGTCGTCACCAAGAGTCGTAAGTGATTCAGATGCTCGAAGGTGAAAACGATGATCATTGAACTTTAGAACTTTAACAAAACTGAATATCTCACTGGACATATAATCTAGGAATATCTTTATGAAAATACGAAATACAACCAGAGCTAAAACGTTATCTTCAGGGAAAGTATATATGAATGTATTTGTGTAAAATATTCAACGAAGGATTTGGCATGACACTCTTGGTACCACAACTGGTATCATTGTCCCGGCTGGATGTCCTAAAATGGCTGAATGTGAATGCGTTTGTGGTTCCAATATCACTCTTTCCATATGTTTGGTGACGGTGGGCGTTAATCGGTAAAGCGCACAAACAAGATGCATGCTGATCCAGTGGCAGCTGGCAAGGATGTGATAGGATCGTCTTTTTTGTTTGCCGGATTCCACCGGTTGTGTATTCAATATAACGGAACATCGATCAACATCAGGGACATTAAATGACAAGACCCAGTCAAACACACATGAGCAATGATGGTATTCAAAGCCGAAACATATATACTAATATATACCAAATATGAGATATAATATAGAGTATTATACCCCATATTATACAGTATCATACCCCGCAATATAGACAATAATATAAATATTTATTATATATAGGTATTATACAATATACATATACATACAATTACATATACAATTACATATTATACATACTATACATATGTTATACATAGTATACATTGGACGAAATACGGGGTACAGGTAGGCAATTATTTGAATGGCCAAATTATTTCAAAGTACTTGTATCTGCAATGTACCTGGCCGGAGTAGCGCTATATTGCGTATTATTTTACTGGGTTTAAGTGACTACGTGGGTGGCAAAGGTCACATGTTTCCTGTGGCCACACCTCGCAGCACCGAACTAATTGTTGCAAGTTAAACAAAATGTAACTACTGGGTAAACAACTAAAGTGAATACAGTGACAAATATTAGCTTGTATTATATAATGAGGTTAGATATACTGTTATACTGTTATATAAGAAGTTAGATATACTGTTGAAAACACAATGATAAAATGTCATAATGACATCAATTACAGCTGCTAAATTAACGAATGTACATACCTAGCTAGACAGACAGTACCTTACTATGAATCAAGGAAAATAATCTTGACACATTTTTTTTAAACAAAGCTTTTTATCTGGGGATGCCATACAGATTAGGAACCAACGTGGCTATGACATCATTCCACAGGAACGGGCCAGCACAATACAGTGAATATTGTACATAATGTGTGAGTCGATAGTTTGGTGTGACGCTTCCAGCGTTAGTCGTATGCTCTTGGAAGTGGCGTCTCAAGCAAGATGTGGAAACACGAGAAAGTGCACATTTCCAGCTTTAATAACATCAATTTATAACATCCGTGCATGCTGGTAGGGTACATCTCCAGGACGACTTGGGATGAGAGGACGGAGCAGGTTAAAGGGCGTGGGTCACACAATATCAGAGCAGGCTGCAGCTGCTCTGTGCCACCGCCGGCGGTCATGCACGTGTCCGCATGCTGTGGAGAACTAGTGTTACGAATGAGGCTTTCAAAAATTCAGCTTTAGAGACGGCTCGTCAGCGGCCATTTGATTATCCTACTGACAATGGTAAGACAACAAATTCTTGCGGAGTTGTAGGTTGTTATGATTGTGTATGCCACAACGTGCTCGTACTGAAAGGAAATCGCTATGTATGGAAAAGATGGGAGGACAAGACAATGTCAGATAGCAATACACGCCATAAGAGATGCAGTAAATCCATACCTGCGTACTGGCATTTGATGGAAAATATAACGACGGTGACAACAGTGATGTAGCAATGGTGCGTAGGCTCGCAATCCGAATACATTGCCAGTATCGGGATATTTCAGCCTGCAGCGAGTAGAGTAAATGCCAGCGTTGATAACAGCGAAACATTACTGCACGTAGTCTGGGCGATATTTTTCCAGACTTGCTGGATGTCTACTGACCATGTGCCGTCAGTGACAGTGACCATGTGCCGACATCAGTTGGACGTATACATCAGTCAGGGATTGTCACAAGGCAACGCAAATATTCACATCTTTCCGAAGCATAACGTAACAGACCTATTCCAGTCGCTCGGCTTTACTTCGCTATTAATATATATATATGTATATATATATATATATATATATATATATATATATATATATATATATATATATATATATATATATATATATATATATATATTTTTATATATAAAATTGTATGTACAATTTTTTTTCTCATAAAAAAGAAGCAAATGGTAGTTGCTAAAAACAGCAAAAATGCATTTTGGAAAGATAAAAATGTCAACTTTTACTCCAACTTGGGGGGGGGGGGGGGGAAGCATACTTTTACCCACATACTTTTCGTGGTGGGGGGGGGGGGGGCAATTGCCCATATTGCCCCCCCTGGATCCGCCTCTGCCTATATATGACTTCTGGCGGTGAGTGTGATGCTGGCCCGCCGCTGTCGGACTGCGAGTCGGTGTTGATGATTGACGACGGTGTGGCGGCTGGAGCGCCGGGTCCTCCCGGCTGGAGCGCCGGGTCCTCCCGGCTGGAGCGCCGGGTCCTCCCGGCTGGAGCGCGGGTCCTCCCGGCTGGAGCGCCGGGTCCTCCCGGCTGGAGCGCCGGGTCCTCACGGCTGTGGCGCCGGGTCCTCCCGGGTGGAGCGCCGGGTCCTCCCGGCCGGAGCGCCGGGTCCTCCCGGCTGGAGCGCCGGGTTCTCCCGGCCGGAGCGCCGGGTCCTCCCGGCAGGAGCGCCGGGTCCTCACGGCCGGAGCGCCGGGTCCTCACGGCTGGAGCGCCGGGTCCTCCCGGCTGGAGCGCCGGGTCCTCCCGGCCGGAGCGCCGGGTCCTCACGGATGGGGCGCCGGGTCCTCCCGGATGGAGCGCTGGGTCCTCCCGGCTGGAGCGCCGGGTCCTCCCGGCCGGAGCGCCGGGTCCTCACGGCTGGGGCGCCGGGTCCTCCCGGCCGGAGCGCCGGGTCCTCTCGGCCAGAGCGCCGGGTCCTCACGGCTGGAGCGCCGGGTCCTCCCGGCCGGAGCGCCGGGTCCTCCCGGCTGGAGCGCCGGGTCCTCCCGGCTGGAGCGCCGGGTCCTCTCGGCTGGAGCGCCGGGTCCTCCCGGCTGGGGCGCCAGGTCCTCCCGGCTGGGGCACCGGGTCCTCCCGGCTGGGGCACCGGGTCCTCCCGGTTGGGGCACCGGGTCCTCCCGGTTGGGGCGCCGGGTCCTCCCGGCCGGGGCACCGGGTCCTCCCGGCCGGAGCGCCGGGTCCTCCCGGCCGGAGCGCCGGGTCCTCCCGGCTGGGGCGCCGGGTCCTCCCGGCTGGAGCGCCGGGTCCTCCCGGCAGGGGCGCCGGGTCCTCACGGCTGGAGCGCCGGGTCCTCACGGCCGGAGCGCCGGGTCCTCCCGGCTGGGGCGCCGGGTCCTCACGGCTGGAGCGCCTGGTCCTCACGGCTGGAGCGCCGGGTCCTCCCGGCTGGAGCGCCGGGTCCTCCCGGCCGGAGCGCCGTGTCCTCCCGGCTGGAGCGCCGGGTCCTCCTGGCTGGGGCGCCGGGTCCTCCCGGCTGGAGCGCCGGGTCCTCCCGGCTGGAGCGCCGGGTCCTCCCGGCCGGAGCGCCGGGTCCTCCCGGCCGGAGCGCCGGGTCCTCCCGGCCAGAGCGCCGGGTCCTCCCGGCCGGGGCGCCGGGTCCTCCCGGCTGGAGCGCCGGGTCCTCCCGGCCGGAGCGCCGGGTCTTCCCGGCCGGGGCGCCGGGTCCTCCCGGCTGGAGCGCCGGGTCCTCCCGGCTGGGGCGCCGGGTCCTCCCGGCTGGGGCACCGGGTCCTCCCGGCTGGGGCACCGGGTCCTCCCGGCTGGGGCACCGGGTCCTCCCGGCTGGGGCACCGGGTCCTCCCGGCTGGGGCGCCGGGTCCTCCAGGCTGGGGCACCGGGTCCTCCCGGTTGGGGCACCGGGTCCTCCCGGTTGGGGCGCCGGGTCCTCCCGGCTGGGGCGCCGGGTCCTCCCGGCCGGGGCACCGGGTCCTCCCAGCCGGAGCGCCGGGTCCTCCCGGCTGGGGCGCCGGGTCCTCCCGGCTGGAGCGCCGGGTCCTCCCGGCTGGGGCGCCGGGTCCTCCCGGCCGGAGCGCCGGGTCCTCCCGGCTGGGGCGCCGGGTCCTCACGGCTGGAGCGCCGGGTCCTCACGGCTGGAGCGCCGGGTCCTCACGGCTGTGTTTTTACCGGATACCCGGTGTGCCCCCTTCACGGCATCTATTCAGCCCTGCACTGCATGGCTGAATAGATGTCATATTTATATGTTTGTTTTATTTTGCTTAGAAGTGCTTTTCGTTTTGTGTGCGATTTGCGATTCGTATGCATGCACATTAGTGTTGAAAGTAGGCGGAGTTTCATATATATTATGCTGAGAATTATAATTAGCTAAGTCGTAGTTAATGAGAGCTCCACTCTCCACTTCATTGGCGTCATACGTTATGTTGTTGTTTATGTTTGGCAATATGTCGGACCAAGCTTGGCACCGTCTGCAGTGCGGTCTGATTAGTGGCGATGTCGCCGCCCCCGCCCTCGCCCCCGCCCCCGCCCCCCTCGGCCGCTGACCTAACACACCGCGGCCTGTCGATACTGACCCGATCTGATCCACACCACACCGAGGGCAGACCGTCCCCCGTCCCCCTATACCGGCCCACACGGCCCGATCTGATCCACGCCACACCGAGGGCAGACCGTCCCCCGTCCCCCTATACCGGCCCACACGGCCCGATCTGATCCACACCACACCGAGGGCAGACTGTCCCCCGTCCCCCTATACCGGCCCACACGGCCCGATCTGATCCACACCACACCGAGGGCAGACCGTCCCCCGTCCCCCTATACCGGCCCACACGGCCCGATCTGATCCACACCACACCGAGGGCAGACTGTCCCCCGTCCCCCTATACCGGCCCACACGGCCCGATCTGATCCACACCACACCGAGGGCAGACCGTCCCCCGTCCCCCTATACCGGCCCACACGGCCCGGTCTGATCCACACCACACCGAGGGCCACCGTCCTGTCCCCTCCCTTTCCAGTCAGGGGCAGACACACCGTAGCACACTACACTTTCTGGGCACTACTCACGCCTGGTTAGGTGTTTATTTCGCCACACTCTTTCTCGAACATGATTGACACCTTGCCTATGTTCTTCATGGCATGATTGGGTTTCGCTTGAGACTCATGATTTTCACAGGACTGTTTCACATCAAACATGTATCGGTCACGATTACATTTGCAGCCGCTGTTCTAATTCTGCTACTAGCGTAAACCAAACAGTGGTGTAGTGACAATACTGCACCCTGTAGACGGAGAGCGGTGCTACCAAACAGTGGTGTGGTGACAATACTGCACCCTGTAGACGGAGAGCGGTGCTACTAAACAGTGGTATGGTGACAATAATGCACCCTGTAGACGGAAAGCGGTGCTCGAAGCTACCCCAAGCCAGTGACTTTTCTTTGATGAATATAAAGAATGCCTCTTTCATTTTTCAATGTTAAATGCAAATGAAACCATTGCCAATGTCTGTTCTGGCTGTTATACTGCAATTTTTGCCGACAGTAGCTTCTCCTGTGGACGGACGATATTGCGGACACGTGTCAAGGCCTGCTGTCATGGCCTGCTGGTCTGTACCCAGACACGGTAACGGGCAGTGATCGCCTGCTGTACCCAGACACGGTAACGGCCAGTAATCGCCTGCTGGTCTGTACCCAGTCGGTAGCTTTGGCAGGCTTCGCTCGGCCATAACTGTTTCGGACGTGCCTCGACATCTGCATGTTTCTGGTAACTGACCACGAATACTGATCAGCATTGACCAGCGGTTCAACGGTTAGCCGATACAAGGCGTGCCGTGTCTTGTATTTGCAATTACTCTCATAATTTTATTAGCTCTAAAGTGCATGCATGCTGCATGCTAATTTATATTTATTATTATTGTTATTCGGCTTAACCATCATTAGAAAGCAGTAGCGGCGCGTCCATTAAGGCAACTTAGGCACTGCCCAACTAGATTCCAGAGGTAGCAATCGGCACTATTTCAGAGCCGTTTATATTTCAGGCTATAAGTTGGGACGAATATTACAACAACAAAAAGTTATTCGAGAATGTGTGATACTGTGATTATACCCAAACATTTGTTTGTCAGTCTCAGACATGGTGCAAACATGTTCCTATTTAATATACAATTGCATGGTTATCATCAAAGCCTATTTTAGTTGCATTGTCCCTCAGCGTCCCCTATCCTTCAGCGTTTTTAGAAAAAAACGCCCAAAACACTTGGGCACTTAGGCAAGCCTGAGCTTGGCTAAATTAGTGGAAAAGACTAGAAATCCGCCAAGTTCTTGTCAGGAATCGGTATTTTAACCCCAGGTTTTTGGCATGACAGTTAAAGGAGCAGTGCTAGGACAATTTTTGCTCTAAAATATCTGCAATGTCGGTGAGGTATATCATATTGATTAGAAGGAAAATATCCAATACAATCAATGGGCGCCATATAACTATATTGTTGCGGCGCCCTTAAGCCCCAATCATCATCATCATCATCAAATACAATCATAATTAATGCAAATAGTTTGAGGCCGAGATTATAATTAATGAATATTTCGCCTACGGAGGCTTTTTCAGCAATGCCAAGCTGATGACTTGGCCCAGAAACGTTGCCTAACCAGTCACGGAAGGCTGGCGCCGCCACCGCACTGGTAGATAGGAAACATTTCAGTTTATAATTATAATATATTGCATTACGTATTTTCATCGGTTCATCGGTTTCCTTTCAAAGTGAAGTGAAGTCAAAGTGAAGAAAGTGCAACTTTCCGTTAAATGACGCTCTTATTTATATCTTTTCATATCTTGAAAGAATGAAATGGGGGCGTGAATTTGACAGGATCTCACGCTAAAATAAGATGCCATTTATATAAATTTTTGATTAATGTGGTCACAGATAAACGACCCTTCCAGATCCATTGACCATAAATAACAAAATATGTATTGATCCTCTCAAAACATGATGGGTGCATAAGTTCGTGATCTTTATAATGGATCCGGCAGATCTTTTGGGACGGACTTTGGGCGTCAGGTATGGGATCTTGGCGCCTCTCCGGACAACACGGCTGCTACGATTTCGGAGGGGTCCATTTTGAGATCCAGGCTCCGTTCCAGGCTTGTCTGTAGCTTTGTGTTACTCGTATCGCGGATCAGCCAGCACGATGTTCTGACTTGTTCTCTGATTGATCGACATGGTAACATCAGTCCGATGGATTCTGGCCGCATTTGATTCCGACTTGACGCAGTGTGCTCCGGGGAATCAATGCGGACACGCCGCTGCCGCTGCGGCCAGCCAGAGCCCGGTCCTCGTCAGGTCCGGCGGCCAGAGCCCGGTCCGCGTCAGGTCCGGCCGCCAGAGCCCGGTCCGCGTCAGGTCCGGCGGCCAGAGCCCGGTCCTCGTCAGGTCCGGCCACCAGAGCCCGGTCCTCGTCAGGTCCGGCGGCCAGAGCCCGGTCCTCGTCAGGTCCGGCGGCCAGAGCCCGGTCCTCGTCAGGTCCGGCGGCCAGAGCCCGGTCCGCGTCAGGTCCGGCGGCCAGAGCCCGGTCCTCGTCAGGTCCGGCGGCCAGAGCCCGGTCCGCGTCAGGTCCGGCCGCCAGAGCCCGGTCCGCGTCAGGTCCGGCGGCCAGAGCCCGGTCCGCGTCAGGTCCGGCGGCCAGAGCCCGGTCCTCGTCAGGTCCGGCGGCCAGAGCCCGGTCCGCGTCAGGTCCGGCGGCCAGAGCCCGGTCCTCATCAGGTCCGGCGGCCAGAGCCCGGTCCTCGTCAGGTCCGGCGGCCAGAGCCCGGTCCTCGTCAGGTCCGGCGGCCAGAGCCCGGCCCGCGTCAGGTCCGGCGGCCAGAGCCCGGTCCGCGTCAGGTCCGGCGGCCAGAGCCCGGTCCACGTCAGGTCCGGCGGCCAGAGCCCGGTCCGCGTCAGGTCCGGCGGCCAGAGCCCGGTCTGCGTCAGGTCCGGCGGCCAGAGCCCGGTCCGCGTCAGGTCCGGCGGCCAGAGCCCGGTCCGCGTCAGGTCCGGCGGCCAGAGCCCGGCCCGCGTCAAGTGGTGATACCGGTGGCCAGCGGAGCGGCGTCTGCTGCTGCTGTCTGCTGCTGCTGTCTGCTGCTGTCTGCTGCTGCTGTCTGCTGCTATCCAATACCGCTGTCCGTCGACCAGGCCCGGGCGGCGCGGCGGGCGACGTTTAAGTCGCCGTCTGCCGGGTCGTTCGGGCCGGCGCTGGGCCGACGACTCGACGTGTATCGATCTTCCGACCGGCGCTGGAGCGTGCGGCGCGTGCGACGGGCCGCCGACGGCGTCACCGGCGCTTTGTGGCCGGAGGAGGCGCGGCGGGGTGACCGGACTCTCCGTCACAGACTGGTGCGTGTGTGTGTGTGTGTGTGTGTGCGTGCGTGCGTGTGAGAGTCAGCAGGGTCAGACACCGCCGGCAGTCGCCATGTTCTGGCTTAACTTTCGCCGCAGGAAGAACCGCGAGAAGCGCCTGGCCGCCAAGGTGAGCGGAGCGGGGCGGAGCAGGCCCGGTGCCTGACTACCAGCTCTGGTAGTCAGCTGGTGCCTGGCTGGCGTTGCTGTTGTTTTGCTTGGTAATAGGGTCACTGTCTGTGCCCGGTGTGGGACGCCGTCCGACCTGGCGAGGCTGACTCATGGCAGAATGACGCTGGTGGCTAGTGGCGGCTGTTGGATCAGCTGCTGATTCCTGCCGGCTCTGCAGTGTACTGCCGCGCCCTATGCCGTCACTGCTGACCGCCGTGTGTGACGTGTGACACTCCGGCCCGTCTCAGCCGGGCTGGATAGGCGGGGTGGCGCACCGTCTGTGCACTGCCGCGCCCTATGCCGTCACTGCTGACCGCCGTGTGTGACGTGTGACATTTCGCTGCCGAAACATTTCGATTGAATGCTTTACTGACAATTTTCTTAGTGCCTTTAAGCGTGTCCGTCAGAAACTGGTAAGAAACACACCCTCGACCGCTTTCATTGACCCGGGGGTAGCTGACGTAGGTGAGCTCGCACGTTACGTCCGACAGGAGGGAGATGGCTATGCACGACCTGCCTCGCCCGCGTGTGACGGTGCCCGTGCCTGGGCTCCCTGACGGCGTCTCAAGTCGGCGGCACCAGGCGCCTGTTGCAGGTCCGCTGGCGAGCTTAGGAGCGGCACTACCACCCCAACAGCGTCAGCTTCATCACTGAACCACCACGTGCCAGTACAGTGGGTCAGGTTCATCACTGAACCACCACGTGTCAGTACAGTGGGTCAGGTTCATCACTGAACCACCACGTGTCAGTACAGTGGGTCAGGTTCATCACTGAACCACCACGTGTCAGTACAGTGGGTCATTGTCATCATTGTTGTGCTTGGAGCTCAGCTGGGAGTTCGGAAAATTTCCGGCGACCGTGGGGTTTGAACCCATTATATTCGTTTTACAAGCACAGCACTCTTAACCACCCGGGCTAGCTGGCCAAATGCTTTGGCCTAAACCCTAAACAACATTTACTAAACAACATTTAACATGTTGCTCGCCGACACTTTGGCGGAGAAAATGACCCATATGTGCGTGGACAGCTGCGCACGCGCAGGGCACCTACTTTTCAACGGGTTGTCATTAGCCTGGAGGCCAACTACCGGCGGCAGTGTCCGACACACACTAAGCAGGTAACAGGGTCATCTTCAGGGTACAGGGTACGACCCGTGTTGATCGCTCTATGCTCATAAACATGGCGACAGGTACGATTCTTTTAAGCGGGCGGCATTAACCCGCTTCCGAGTTACCTCCCGCAAATATCATTGGGGTTAACTGGCTCATTGGGCCAGCATGTTCACGGGTCAACATGTTCACGGGTCAACGGGTTGACGGATCTACAGGGAAACGAGTGAACTCCAGTTGCTTCAATTACATTTGCTGTGAGATGCGGGGTATGCCTCCAGCTGTGACATATTACTGACAACTGCGACAGATAAGCGAAGATGCGACATATTGCGTCAGATTTGGCAAATTGCGTCATGTGTGACGTATTGTGTCAGTTATGGCAGATGACGTCTGCAGTGACAGATTGTTCGCTATGTGATATTTGGTGTTAGTTATGACACAGTCCTTGCCTCTCAGACGGATCGAGCGTTAGTTATGGACGCTTTCTCTTCAAAGTTCTGTAAGATGACGTCAGTCGCGGCAACTAAGAGCCGTTAGCCGCTCTATTTCAGAGAGTGTTGGACGGCGCCGCTGACGACATGCTGGAACGGGAGTCGGTTCCCTCACGTTCTGCTTCAGCCACTGTTCTTGACGTCTTGACGCCGTAGTTGCGCTGTGGCTCGGATTGTCAGTCATCGCCGCTGACCTAAGGCATTTGGAACTCTCACAGACTGTCCACTGGGTTTGATCAAGACAAAAACGTTCAAAACGTCCAAAACGTTCAAAACGTTCAAAACGTTCAAAACGTTCAAAACGTCTCCATCCGTGTATCGAGTCGATGACAGAACGATTCAGTGCGGTTACTTTTAGGTGGCTCTGCGCCTGAAACAAACAAGGAAACCGACACGACGGAGTGAATTCTTTGGAAATTCATCCGTCTGTCGGAGGAAGCGCCAGCGTTTTGTTGACGTGTTTACTTTCGGAGTCAATGTGAGTGCTTTGTATAGCCTAATGTATCATTTAAGATACCGAACTGTGAATTCATTACCAGTGAAATGTAAGGTCATCATTCCTCAATGCCATCTTGTTTCATTGTCACTTTCTGGGGACAGCTCTGGGGTACATTTCTTTACATGCAGTTCTGACTGCGGCACACTGGTTCACCAGGGCCAGCCTGCCGGCAACTCCCAACGCACTTCGAATTCCAATTATACAACTTGATTAAAGGGAGTGTGCCTACTCACATCGCTTAGTTGGAGTTATTGACACTGGTCTATAGAACACAATTTTCTGAATTGAACCATTACTTCATTTCTCCAGATTCACCCTAGTTGCTGAGATATTCAAATACTGCAGGAATTTGCTTGGGAGCAAAAAGTTATCGGGTAGACTCCAGATGGCTTCCCACTACTAAAAGCACTGCAACTATCGATTACACTGCTAGCATATCGTTATCACCGGGCAATAGCAATTCGAACAAACAGCTCGTGCGCGCTGATAGCAGCTGCCGAACAACAGAGCCTGGACGGCCATCATGCTTGCATGCATCATGCTTGTCTTAGGTGCGTCGTTCACGTAATAATTTGTTACCTCTGATTACCTTCACCGTAGTGGGAATCGTTTTTTCGATATCGAAACGAAAAATAATCGAAAACAATATAAGTGAAAATTCAACTAAAGGGGCTCCAGATGTGAATTTCATCGTATCCAACCATCACAACAATAGCTACTTATCGTAGGAAAAATAATTTTGACAGTTCAAAACAGTAGGCACACTCCCTTTAATGCTTTGTTCATGATGAAGTGAGCCGAAGATTGTTCGCTCCAGACACGTTCGCAGCATTCACTTGACTGACGCTGTAGGTCGATGGATTCATTACTTGGGTAATTAATCGCACGGTAGCGACTCTTGCCTCAGCTGTCCACTTTGATGGGACTTTGGCGCGATGCGTGACGTGTGCGCATGCCGCTGATCTGGCCAGCCATCCATCGCTGGTACGTCCAGCGAGGGTGTGCCGACAAAACTTCTAAGGAATTACTTCTAACGATAGAACTTCCAAGTCAAAACTTACACGCGTCAAAACTGCCAATGGAAAACAAAACTTATAATGGAAAACTTATTCGCGTCAGAATTTCCAAAGCAAAAACTTCTAAACGACAAAACTTCCAAACGTCAAAACTTCCAAAGCAAATTTTTTTTTTTCGCGACAAAACTTCCATTGAAATTACTTCAAATTCTAAAACTTCTAAGCGACAAAATTTCTAATGGCAAAACTTCCAAGCGACAAATCTTCCAACCGTCAAAGCTTCCAAAGCAAAAACTTCCAAGCGACAAAACTTCCAATCCCAAAACTTCTAAGCTACAAAACTTCTAATGGCAAAACTTCCGAGCGACAAAACTTCCAAAGCAAAAACTTCTCCGCGACAAAACTTCCAATGAAATATCTTCCAATTCCAAAACTTCTACGTGGGTATATTTCAGTTTCTCGCTATGTAATTGCCAAAAGTTTGCCGAATGTTTGCGGTGCGTTACCAAAAAAACAGCGATTTGACTATCCCCATGGATCAGTTGTCTACCAGATGGTCGGGGGGGGGGGGGGGGGTCGTGGGGCCCCCGACCCCTGGTAGGTTCCGCAGCGCAGCGAGCGAATGCGAGCGGAGTGTTCTAAACGTGGGTCCCTGCAACCGTAATTGCTTTAAAGGTTAGGTCAGGTTCGATTATGTTATTGCAATAATGTTTCCTGTCAGACTTCTAAACGACTAAGCGACTTAACTAAACGACTAAGCCTGGTCCATGCGGATCGTAAAATCGCTGTTTTGTTTTGTAAAGCACCGCAGTTTCCTACTTACTTTTGGCAATTACATTGTTTTGACTCATGTTTTTGAAGTTTTTGAATTAGAAGTGACGACATTAGAAGTTTTGACGCTTGAAAGTTTTTTCATTAGAAGTTTTGACTTGGAAGTTCTGACGCTTATACATTTTTGCATTGTAAGTTTTGACTCTTGAAATTATTTCATTAGAAGTTTTGTCGCTTGGAAGTTTTTCATTAGAAGTTTTGACGCTAAGAAGTTTTGACGCTTATAAGTTTTTGCATTGGAAGTTATTTCATTACAAGTTTTGTCGCTTGGAAGGTTTTTTCACTAGAAGTGTTGCCGCTAAGAAGTTTTCACGCTTAGAAGTTTTTGCTTTGGAAGTTTTGACGCTTGTAAGTTTTGACATTGGAAGTTATTTCATTAGTAGTTTTGTCGCTTGGAAGTTTTTCATTAGAAGTTTTGACTGTTAGAAGTTTTGACGCATGTCACTTTTGCCTATCGAAGTTTTGGCTTGGAAGTTTTGACGCTGGAAGTTCTGCATTAGACGTTTTGACGTGGAACCCGTAGCGAGCGGCTCCCAGGTATCACTAGATTAATGGAATTGGAAAGTTCTGTATTAGACGTTTTGACGTGGAACCCGTAGCGAGCGGCTCCCAGGTATCACTAGATTAATGGAAAGTTCTGCATTAGACGTTTTGACGTGGAACCCGTAGCGAGCGGCTCCCAGGTATCACTAGATTAATGGGATTGGAAAGTTCTGCATTAGACGTTTTGACGTGGAACCCGTAGCGAGCGGCTCCCAGGTATCACTAGATTAATGGGATTGGAAAGGCGACGAATCTCCTCTGATGGTCCTGAAGGCTGCGCAGTAACTATGATTTGGTACACATAGGGCCTGCTTTTTTGGACAAATAGGGCCATTATCATGGTCAACTATGATTTGGTACAAATAGGGCCTGTTTTTTTTTGTGTGGTACAAATAGGGTCATTATCATGGTAATGTTAAGTACAATGTTGAATATTATGCGAAATGTCATGGACGCCATACAATCATAGAAATTGCAGTACCGTAAGACCGCAAACCACCACCACATGTTACATTTTCTGAATGCTGATTTATTAAAGGGACATTGCCACCTCGCAGGCCAATATGGAGTTTTGGGTGTGTATCGGTCGATTAAGCGTGTCCGATTTCACCTGCAAAATTTGGTTCCCGAAACTCCCCCCATTAGATCAAAAAATAAATTTCCACCACTCATGCTTGCCAAGCATTCGTAAAATTGGAGTCGCCACATCACTATATAGAATCACTTCTTTGCGGACTGTTATTTTCTTTTGAATGTTGCAAACTCAACATCACCATTCCGTCAGTGCACTTCAAAATTAAAAAGCGTATGCAGTTACTTATATTTGCAACAACCTTAGCCTCTTTCATAATAAAACAGCAAAAATTGTTATGGCTCGACTTTGGGACCGTAGGAGTTGTGACCTATACCTTATAACACAGATAGACTTTTCAAGGTCAAGTCTCGGCGAATTCGTACGCTTCGGCTTGGGGCAGGCGCCAATACCACAGCCAAACTGGATGAGAGCGGCCATCTTAATCTAGTACTGAGCACAGCTGGGACCAACGTTTTGGAGTCAGAAATAAATAAAAAATGCTTTGCCGATACACTGCTTTAGGTGCTGCAGGAGCAAGTTTGAGCTTGAGCAAACATGATCGTTCATCCCCACCATTCATTTAAATTGCTTTTTAGAAATCCTCCGGAGGTGGCAATATCCCTTTAATACTGAGGCTGAATTTGGGTATATCCTGAATCGTTATATTTCTCGGAGGATGAACTATTGCGCAAAATTTACCCTTCTTTGGCCCCACACCCCACATTATTCCATCTTAATGCCATTCATTCTATATTTCATTAGCTTGCCCCAGGTCAAAAGTCTTTGGTCGTTGACTAAGCGTGACCTTTCACATAATGATCAGGAAACGCTCCCATATGGTCCGGGAAAACGCCGTGGAAATGTTGGGGGCCCGAGACGCCCATTGGAAGCTATTCAGGTCGAGTTCAAGGTGGTGAACTGGTCTCCATTAGCGCGGGAATGAGACAGCCGGCAGCTCCATTAGCGCTGCCGGCGCCGAACCTCGTCACCGATATCCAACCAACCCTTTCTGCAGTAAAAAGAAATCACCCACGCTCTTCTGGAATGTTTGTATACAATTTTTGTGATTTGCTGCACCAGCCAGAGACACTTAACATGCGGGAACGAACTCTACCGCCCATTGCGTCTGACTCAGCTCTCTCACCCTACCGTTTGTACACTTTCACTGGTCTCTTATAGATCGATACCCCGTGTGTATCGAGCTATCAAGCTATACAAGCAACTCCCCATCCGGACTTCCCAACCCCAGCTCTGCCTGACTTCTGCCCTCTCCCCCAGACGACACAACCCTGCCAGACTTCCCAACCCCAGCTCTGCCTGACTTCTGACCTCTCCCCCGGACGACACAACCCTATCGGACTTCCCAACCCCAGCTCTGCCTGACTTCTGACCTCTCCCCCGGACGACACAACCCTGCCGGACTTCCCAACCCCAGCTCTGCCTGACTTCTGACCTCTCCCCCGGACGACACAACCCTGCCGGACTTCCCAACCCCAGCTCTGCCTGACTTCTGACCTCTCCCCCGGACGACACAACCCTGCCGGACTTCCCAACCCCAGCTCTGCCTGACTTCTGACCTCTCCCCCGGACGACACAACCCTGCCGGACTTCCCAACCCCAGCTCTGCCTGACTTCTGACCTCTCCCCCGGACGACACAACCCTGCCGGACTTCCCAACCCCAGCTCTGCCTGACTTCTGACCTCTCCCCCGGACGACACAACCCTGCCGGACTTCCCAACCCCAGCTCTGCCTGACTTCTGACCTCTCCCCCGGACGACACAACCCTGCCGGACTTCCCAACCCCAGCTCTGCCTGACTTCTGACCTCTCCCCCGGACGACACAACCCTGCCGGACGTCCCCGATTCTGAGCCGCCAGTCGCAGCCACTCGGCGGCATATGGGCGGCTGCTTCCGTTGGTCCTCCTCTGGGCGGACGTCTGCGACGGCTGCCATGCGTCGCTCTCTCCAGTGCGGCTGTTAGCTGACGTCCACCCCGGGCGGAGCTCGGGAAACCATCCGTCTCGATCGGTGCCTCTGGCCCGACAACCCACCACTGATCTGATGCCGAAACATACACACAGGACTGCAATCACGACAGTTTTAACTTATGCGATGCAATAACAATGCCCGAACCCTGTGCGCGGCCCGCCGTGACGAGGGTCACGGACAAAGGGATTTGGCAAACTTGTGTGTTTGTTACTGCGCCATGCAGCCAAGTACCCACTGCCGCCGTTGGTCTACCGGTTTGAAGCCGAATTTCGATACGACGTTCAAGTATTTTCACCGTGTTGGCCATATTACCGGTGGGACGGCCCCGGGAACATGTTAGGTCCGTGGGACGGTGTCCCTGTGGAGGGACCGTCACGGACCGTTGCTTCCGGCGCTGTGACGCCTGTGATATCGGCACGCCACGCCACGCGTCGCGGTGAGGTGAGGTGAGGTGAGGTGAAGCGCTGCTGGGGATCGATACGGTGCCGTGCTGAGGCAGTGATGGTCCCCGTCCCGCCGTCCCGCCGTCCCGCCGTCCCACCTTCCCACCTTCCCACCGTCCCACCTTCACACCGTCCCACCGTCCCACCGTCCCACCGTCCCGCCGTCCCGCCGTCCCGCCGTCCTGCCGTCCCACCGTCCCACCGTCCCACCGTCCCACCGTCCCACCGTCCCTCCGTCCCACCGTCCCACCGTCCCACCGTCCCACCGTCCCGCCGTCCAACCGTCCCACCGTCCCGCCGTCCAACCGTCCCACCGTCCCGCCGTTCTACCGTCCCACCTTCCCACCGTCCCACCGTCCCACCTTGCCGCCGTCCCACCTTCCCACCGTCCCACCTTCACACCGTCCCACCGTCCCACCGTCCCACCGTCCCACCGTCCCTCCGTCCCACCGTCCCACCGTCCCACCGTCCCACCTTCCCACCGTCCCGCCGTCCCGCCGTCCCGCCGTCCCGCCGTCCCGCCGTCCCGCCGTCCCACCGTCCCACAATCCCACCGTCCCGCCGTCCCGCCGTCCCGCCGTCCCGCCGTCCCACCGTCCCACCGTCCCACCGTCCCTCCCACCGTCCACAAACCTCTGGGAAATTGGTCTCACCACTGGCGGCGCGGGCAGGAGGCGTTCGCTGGTCGCCATACGCATACCGTCGGACTGTGTCGCTGATCGCTGGACCATACCGTCGGACTGTGTCGCTGGTCGCTGGACCATACCGTCGGACTGTGGTCGGCTGTAGGCGGCAGGTGGGAGGTCTGAGAGGCCTGCTCCTGGAAGTCGGTGGCGGGCAGACGGTGGGCGTTCGCCTGAGGCTGGTCCTCCGCAGCTCTCAGCCAGTGGACCGAGTTCAGTATAGGGCCTGTTCCCATCGCGCCTCTAACCTCCTCCAACTTGCTCCAACTTGCAACTGTCTGTGCAATAGGATATGACAGTTGCAAGTTGGAGCAACTTGGATGAGGTTAGAGGCGCCACTGGAACCAGCCCCCACCAGTAACGGTTGGCAGCAATCGGGCGTTTGGGCGTTAAAAACCTACAAACCATAGGGTTCCCATGTTAAATCGATGATTTTCAGACGACGCTGGCTCGTAACCTATGGTACATATTTTAAATCCGACTTCTAGAACGGATAGCTACAAGCCTTAGCTACAACGTTTCTATTTATCATTTTTCGATATTCCTGGCGTAAAGGGGAAAAATGGGCTTGGGGGTTAAAAGATGTCGGAACGACCGCTGACCGCTTCCAAATGATGCTACAGTACTGAAATATACACTACTTCGACTACTACTTCGTAGTATAATTTAATATGACCGCTTCCAAATGCTACTACATGTACTGCAAATACACTACTTTGACTACTACTTCGTATATTTGCTGGCGTTTAATTAAATAAGTAAATATTTAGTCTATGGAAATACACGTTATTGATAGCAAACAATACCTTTAATTTATAATAGACAAAACAATTACGATGCAAATTATATCTTGTCTAATTAATTTGGGCGTTACATTCCTTACTGTTCTACCCGTTGTTCTATTACCCTGACTGGAACAGGCCCATAATGATCAGCTGGCGCTCGCCTGAGGCCGGTCCTCCGCAGCTCTGATACAGTAGACGGAGTTAGTATAATGATCAGCTGGCGCTCGCCTGAGGCCGGTCCTCCGCAGCTCTGATACAGTAGACGGAGTTAGTATAATGCTCAGCTGGCGCTCGCCTGAGGCCGGTCCTCTTCAGCTCGGATACAGTAGACGGAGTTAGTATAATGATCAGCTGGCGCTCGCCTGAGGCCGGTCCTCCGCAGCTCTGATACAGTAGATGGAGTTAGTATAATGATCAGCTGGCATTCGGTTGTCGATCTACCCATTATTGTGTAGCCGTTCCTTATTTGTCGGTGCTGGGTGCTTATATGATGGGCGTTATTATGTATTCATTCATCAGCAGTCGCTATACAGTATTGAGTAATGGGGTTTCAGCTGCCGATGGCCGGTTACAGTTGCTGGTATGTTGGTATGTTGGTATGTTGGCTGCCTGTGATCGACTGCTGATGTCTGTACCCGACGTTGGGAACCTGGCCGTCTTATACACAGGAGTTGCACACAGCTGTTAGAGGTGCTTGTAGCGGTGCAGTCGGTGGAGCCGCCGCTGGTCGATGAGTCACCCATCGATGGCGACTGTGGGGCGGCGGCGGTGACCGGCGCGCCACTCAGGGGCACACGGCGGCGGCGGCGGCGGCGGCGGCGGCGGCGGCGGCCGGGTGGGGTATGGTATGGTCTGTTCCGTTGGCGTGCCTTGACTGCCGCCTCGCACGCTACCGGGGCGGGGCGGACCAGGCCAGCTGTTGAGACGGCGCGGACCGACACTGTTGCCGTCTGTTGCCGTCTGCTGCCGTCTGCTGCCGTCTGTTGCCGTCTGCTGCCGTCTGCTGCCGTCTTCTGCCGTCTGTTGCCGTCTGTTGCCGTCTGTTGTCTCTGCGATTGAGTGACGTAGAGACACGGTGGACAGCGATAATCTGAGCTGACAGTCAGCAGCCCGACTGGCCAGGCCACTCGGCACTCTCCACTCGGCACTCTCCACTCGGCACTCTCCACTCGGCACTCTCCACTCGGCACTCTCCACTCGGCACTCTCCACTCGGCACTCTCCACTCGGCACTCTCGCCGGCTGAGCCACCGCGCTATGCTCCGCAACATTCATTGAGCAAATCACACGAAATCTCCGTCATAGGAGAAATGGTCGTGGATTGAACATTTTTAAAAGAAGAAGTACATTGTGGGAGCAGTATTTATGCGACATGACAGCTTGTCGGTGAGGAGTTTCGAGAAGTAGGAGGAAAGTAGCTCCTTGTTCTTTGAACATCTTAACACTGTTTTCGAATTTTAACTTTGAACCGTAGGTCTAGGTCCTCTATTCCAATTTTTCCAGAGTGAGTTGTCATTCATTTCTTCTTGCTCCGGGTCAATAGAACAGCGTTCCATTTCTGACGGCACTCTCCGACAATAATGCATACAATGATGGGTGGGAACCGTCTGACCTTGCTTGCCCTGACCCTGGGCAGCACCGGGCGAGAGACGACGGAACGGTGGCCTGGGGCGCCGACCAGAAGGCACAAACCAAATCCCAACACCGGCACCTGGAGTCTAGGACCTGGCACCTGGTGTCCGGGACCTGGAGTCTGGGTCCTGGTGTCCGGGACCTGCAGTCTGGGTCCTGGACTCTGGGACCTGGTGTCCGGGACCTGGAGTCTGGGTCCTGGTGTCCGGGACCTGGAGTCTGGGTCCTGGACTCTGGGACCTGGAGTCTGGGTCCTGGAGTCAGGGACCTGGAACTGGGACCGAGTCTGCCGGGTCGGACTGACCGGGAGAGGCGGAGGCAGGCCGTCGTCGCTGTTCACTCGGTGTGTCGCGCGTTCGAACGCTGCCGGGCGACGTGTGGGCTAATCACAGCGACGTGTGGGCTAATCACAGCGACGACTGTGACGCGACACTGCTGCCCCGCGGCCGCGGACGGCACTTCATCACCGCCCGGCCACGCATCGACCGGAACGTGTGCTCGAACGGCGCTCGACCGGCGCTCGACCGGCTCCAGGCCAACACCGGATCAGCTCCGGACCGGCACTGGATCACTGGATCAGCACCGGACCGGCACTGGATCACTGGATCAGCTCCAAGCCAGCACTGGATCACTGGATCAGCTGTGGGCCAGCACTGGATCACTGTATCAGCTTTGGGCCAGCACTGGATTTGCTGTCGACCGGCCCTCCACGGTCCACTTGTCGCTGGACGGGACTTAACACGCGCCCTGGAGGGCCTCTGCTAATTACACGCCCTGGAGGGGGAGAGGGGAGGGAGGAGGAGGGAGGAGGAGAAGGGGAGGGAGGAGGGGGCGGGCGGGCGGGCGGGCGGGCGGGCGGGCGGGCGGGCGGGCGGGCGGCGGGGCGGGGCGGATTTCGCCCCCCCCTATGATTTCGAAAACCACGCAACGTAGCGACAAGCGGAAAACGGCGTTAGATAGCTCGGGACAAGCTCTATCGAAAGTATATCGTGTTTTTAGGTCAGGTAAATATTGAGGTCACCAGAGGTCATCAAAGGTCAGATTTGCCAGTTTTAGGACTACGCTTCGAACACCCCCAAATATCTCGGGAACTATGATAGCTAGGAACAAACGAACACAAACAATAGAAACCTCTTGAAAAATGCAATTGCCATTGGTGTCATCAGATTTGAGCTCAGCTCGATAGTTTAGGCTTCAGAGGTCATCAAATGTCAAAATGTTATTTCTTGGCAAAACTGTTTTTCGCAAATAACTTTTTACCTAATAAAGATAAAGCAATACATTTGACGCCATCGCGTTGGTCTCGTCAAGGCACTTCGAATCATATTCATGTTGACCAGGTTAGGTCAACTGCAAAAATTTGACCTCAGGTCAAGGTCAAGTGGTGACCCAAGTAGGTCATGTTGCATATTGGGAGACGTCTCGACGAGACAAACACATTGGTACCGTTTGCACTTCTCTATCTTCATTATGTCGATAGTTATTGACAACAGGGTTGGCGGTCACGAAATGGACCCGACCTTAGGTCACCGATATTAAACAAAACGAGATAAACAAATTGTAGCTATCTATCACCTTATGAAATCCTGCAAGTTTGAAACCGATCGGCCTAAAACTGTGGCTGCGGTACTACTGCAAACGTTTTGGAGGTGGAGTCATCACGTGACCTGGTCTGGTGACCTGACCTGAGATGACCCGAAGTCAAGAATTTAACATAATGTGGGTAGTTAATTTCCGAACAGGTATGCAAAAAAATGGCGGCGCTGCGCGCCGCCGTTTTTGCGCTATCCTAAAAAAAAACTGAGGGTGGGCGGATTTCGCCCCCCCTCCAGGGCGCGTGTTAAGCCGCCTCGGCACCATCGCTCTGTCGTCACTCGACCATCCTGGACTGTGTCTGGACTGTGTCTGGACTGTGTCTGGATTGTGTCTGGACTGTGTCTGGACTGTGTCTGGACTGTGTCTGGACTGTGTCTGGATCGTGGCTGGGTCGTGGCTGGGTCGTGGCTGGATCGTGCCTGGACCGTGTCTGGTCTCTGAACCGTGCCTGTCTATTCAGGCGGCTTCAGGTGCTTCAGGAATGGACGGCACCTGCGCTGGCCGCGTCCCCGACGGTCCGACCACATGCCGGCTCTTTGTTACCGGTGGTCCCGTGTCAACTGATCGCGGTGTTAACACGGACCGGCCGGGCCAAGGCTGCAGACGGGCCGCTTTTTGCTTGCTCTCCTCAGCTGGAATGGAGGCTATCGTAAGGCTGTGGGAAGAGTTCAGCGGCTTAGTGAGGCGCTAATGTAAATTGTGGATGTTGAGAAGTTGCATAACGTCTCGCCGAGCACCAGGACTTTGCTGTGTATTTGACAGACTAGTTATTGATTCAAACTTTTTTGGAACGATTCAATCATGTTTCATTTTGGAATCTGAATGATTCACCGTTCGATTCACGCAGAAATTTTGAGAATTGATTCTTTCCAATTCAAAGAATCAAAACAAATATTTGAATCGATTCGCGTTTGATTCAACATTTACATATGTGTGGTGAATGTATGTCAAATAAATAAAATGGAAACATACTTACGCATATATGATCATTTAAAACAATGTTACAGCAATACTATTTCAGTATAAATGAATGTAGCCACTGGGACTGCATGTTCTTGCACAATTTACCAGTGTACTTGATTCGTTAAGAATCGTTAAATCTTTTGATTCAATCAACCTTGATTTGATGCAGATTTTGATTCAATCACGATTCATGAATCAAAAGATCTGGTGGTGGATCAATCATGTTTTGATTCAAGGAATTTTGATTGAACTATTCCAATCGATTCAATCAGTGTCGAATCAATAACTAGTCTGTACTATTCAATGACATATTTGGCCCTCAGATGTGACTAATTATGAAATGCCAGAGCTGATTAAGCTGGCACAGAAGTGGCAGAAAATATAAATATATGTGGCAAATTGAGACGCTGACAATACTCGGTATGCTCTTGAATTCACCCTGCTAACGAACCAAGCACATTTTTCGAAAGTTTGGGGTCTTATCCGCTCGTATTTGAACCATTGGTTTAGCACTAGCAAAACTTTGCATGGTCAAGTTTGTGTAATTTGCCTGCCCTGTCTTGGTTAATATGCCTGCGGTGATGTTCGATGTCCAGTGGTGGACTCCGGTGGAGTCCGGTGGAGAGCAGTGGAGTCTGGTGGAATCCTTTGTCCAGCGGCGGAGTCCGGCGGAGTATCATATCCAGCGACGGAGTCCGGCGAAGTGAGTCATGTGTCCAGCGACGGAGTCCGGCGGAGTGAGTCCTGTGTCCAGCGACGGAGTCTGGCGGAGTGAGTCCTGTGTCCAGCGACAGAGTCCGTCGGAGTGAGTCCTGTGTCCAGCGGCGGAGTCCGGCGGAGTAAGTCCTGTGTCCAGCGGTGGAGTCCGGCGGAGTGAGTCTGGTGGCTGTGCCGGCCGCTGCGCGGCGGCCGGTATTAGTGTCAATGACGTCAGCGATTTGTCTGCATCAGCCGACTAATCCGGACTGTGACGCCAGACACGACTGCTGCTCTGCTGCTGCTACTGCTGCTGCTACTGCTGCTGCTACTGCTACTGCTACTGCTACTGCTACTGCTGCTGCTACTGCTGCTGCTGCTGCTGCTACTGCTGCTGCTACTGCTGCTGCTACTGCTACTGCTACTGCTGCTGCTACTTCTACTGCTCTTCTGCTACTGCTGCTACTGCTGCTACTGCTGCTACTGCTGCTACTGCTGCTACTGCTGCTACTGCTGCTACTGCTGCTACTGCTGCTACTGCTGCTACTGCTACTGCTGCTGCTGCTGCTGCTACTGCTGCTGCTACTGCTGCTGCTACTGCTGCTGCTACTGCTGCTGCTACTTCTACTGCTCTTCTGCTACTGCTGCTACTGCTGCTACTGCTGCTACTGCTGCTACTGCTGCTACTGCTGCTACTGCTGCTACTGCTGCTACTGCTGCTACTGCTGCTACTGCTGCTACTACTGCTGCTACTGCTGCTACTGCTGCTACTGCTGCTACTGCTGCTACTGCTGCTACTGCTGCTACTGCTGCTACTGCTGCTACTGCTGCTACTGCTGCTACTGCTGCTACTGCTGCTACTGCTGCTACTGCTGCTACTGCTGCTACTGCTGCTACTGCTGCTACTGCTGCTACTGCTGCTACTGCTGCTACTGCTGCTACTGCTGCTACTGCTGCTACTGCTGCTACTGCTGCTACTGCTGCTACTGCTGCTACTGCTGCTACTGCTGCTACTGCTGCTACTGCTGCTACTGCTGCTACTGCTGCTACTGCTGCTACTGCTGCTACTGCTGCTACTGCTGCTACTGCTGCTACTGCTGCTACTGCTGCTACTGCTGCTACTGCTGCTACTGCTGCTACTGCTGCTACTGCTGCTACTGCTGCTACTGCTGCTACTGCTGCTACTGCTGCTACTGCTGCTACTGCTGCTACTGCTGCTACTGCTGCTACTGCTGCTACTGCTGCTACTGCTGCTACTGCTGCTACTGCTGCTACTGCTGCTACTGCTGCTACTGCTGCTACTGCTGCTACTGCTGCTACTGCTGCTACTGCTGCTACTGCTGCTACTGCTGCTACTGCTGCTACTGCTGCTACTGCTGCTACTGCTGCTACTGCTGCTACTGCTGCTACTGCTGCTACTGCTGCTACTGCTGCTACTGCTGCTACTGCTGCTACTGCTGCTACTGCTGCTACTGCTGCTACTGCTGCTACTGCTGCTACTGCTGCTACTGCTGCTACTGCTGCTACTGCTGCTACTGCTGCTACTGCTGCTACTGCTGCTACTGCTGCTACTGCTGCTACTGCTGTGGGCACCGCGTCTCCGCTGAGACGGAAGACGGAGACGAGACGGAGACAGACGAGTAACTTTCCTCTTCGTTCGGGACCGTACTGTCCTGTGGACCATGGCTGAACTGATGGGCGTCCACTGTGTCCACTGATGCCACCCGGCTTAAACAGCCTCTCCGAGACATGAGTCGTGACTTAACGCTTAATGCAAAGCCTCAGCAGCATGTCGCAAATCAATGAAGTTCTGCTATTGAAAACAAACAAGGGGCGGAAGGCATTCTTGTGATGGAAACCGTTTGAGAAGCACCTGCCTTCAGACAAGCGATCCGTCTCTCTGAAGCTTTCATTAACATCCCCTAACATTATTCTCAACGTTTTCTATATTTTCTTCTTTTTTTTACCACAAACTGCTCTCAGTGCTACACCACCAACCGTCCGACATGTCCTGCTAAAGTGTCCGCAGTACGTCCAGGAACGTACCCAGCATCTCGGCCGCCTCTCACCAGGAACGTACCCAGCATCTCGGCCGCCTCTCACCAGGAACGTACCCAGCACCTCGGGCGCCTCTCACCAGGAACGTACCCAGCATCTCGGCCGCCTCTCACCAGGAACGTACCCAGCACCTCGGGCGCCTCATCAGGAACGTACCCAACTCCTCGGGCGCCTCTCACCAGGAACGTACCCAGCACCTCGGGCGCCTCTCACCAGGAACGTACCCAGCACCTTGGGCGCCTCACCAGGAACGTCGTTGCGTAATCTGCTGGGAAACGACTCAGACTCTGTTCAGAACGGCTCCGTCTTCTCATACATATCGGCTATATGGTTTCACACCGTTTACTCTCCTCATTAAATAACTGAATATCTGCTATGGGCGCAAAGTGACCTCCGACGTCGACTCGCCCTAAGACGCCAATAATCAGTCAATCATTTCCACCACAAACAAACGGCATCCTTCCTGGAATGGCGTCCAGTACCGAACATCATTTTGGCGGTGGGGCATATGTAACCGTGCGGTAGCGGTTCATCTGTGGGCCGTGTCGGCCTGTGTAACCGCATGACGGCGGTTCATCTGTGGGCCGTGTCGGTCTGTGTAACCGCATGACGGCGGTTCATCTGTGGGCCGTGTCGGTCTGTGTAACCGTATGACGGCGGTTCATCTGTGGGCCGTGTCGGTCTGTGTAACCGTATGACGGCGGTTCATCTGTGGGCCGTGTCGGCCTGTGTAACCGCATGACGGCGGTTCATCTGTGGGCCGTGTCGGTCTGTGTAACCGTATGACGGCGGTTCATCTGTGGGCCGTGTCGGTCTGTGTAACCGTATGACGGCGGTTCATCTGTGGGCCGTGTCGGCCTGTGTAACCGCATGACGGCGGTTCATCTGTGGGCCGTGTCGGTCTGTGTAACCGTATGACAGCGGTTCATCTGTGTGCCGTGTCGGTCTGTGTAACCATATGACGGCGGTTCATCTGTGGGCCGTGTCGGTCTGTGTAACCGTATGACGGCGGTTCATCTGTGGGCCGTGTCGGTCTGTGTAACCGTATGACAGCGGTTCATCTGTGGGCCGTGTCGGTCTGTGTAACCGTATGACGGCGGTTCATCTGTGGGCCGTGTCGGTCTGTGTAACCGTATGACGGCGGTTCATCTGTGGGCCGTGTCGGTCTGTGTAACCGCATGACGGCGGTTCATCTGTGGGCCGTGTCGGTCTGTGTAACCGCATGACGGCGGTTCATCTGTGGGCCGTGTCGGTCTGTTTAACCGTATGACAGCGGTTCATCTGTGGGCCGTGTCGGTCTGTGTAATCGCATGACAGCGGTTCATTTGTGTGCCGTGTCGTTCTGTGTAACCATATGACGGCGGTTCATCTGTGGGCCGTGTCGGTCTGTGTAACCGTATGACGGCGGTTCATCTGTGGGCCGTGTCGGTCTGTGTAACCGTATGACAGCGGTTCATCTGTGGGCCGTGTCGGTCTGTGTAACCGTATGACGGCGGTTCATCTGTGGGCCGTGTCGGTCTGTGTAACCGTATGACGGCGGTTCATCTGTGGGCCGTGTCGGTCTGTGTAACCGCATGACGGCGGTTCATCTGTGGGCCGTGTCGGTCTGTGTAACCGTATGACGGTGGTTCATCTGTGGGCCGTGTCGGTCTGTGTAACCGTATGACGGCGGTTCATCTGTGGGCCGTGTCGGCCTGTGTAACCGTATGACGGCGGTTCATCTGTGGGCCGTGTCGGCCTGTGTAACCGTATGACGGCGGTTCATCTGTGGGCCGTGTCGGTATGTGTAACCGTGTCGGTCTGTGTAACCGTATGACGGCGGTTCATCTGTGGGCCGTGTCGGTCTGTGTAACTGTATGGTGGCGGTTCATCTGTGGGCCGTGTCGGCCTGTGTAACCGTATGACGGCGGTTCATCTGTGGGCCGTGTCGGCCTGTGTAACCGTATGACGGCGGTTCATATGTGGGCCGTGTCGGTCTGTGTAACCGTGTCGGTAGCGGTTCATCTGTGGGCCGTGTCGGTCTGTGTAACCGCATGACGGCGGTTCATCTGTGGGCCGTGTCGGCCTGTGTAACCGTATGGCAGCGGTTCAGCTGTGGGCAGTGTCGGTCTGTGTAACCGTGTCGGTAGCGGTTCATCTGTGGGCCGTGTCGGCCTGTGTAACCGCATGACGGCGGTTCATCTGTGGGCCGTGTCGGTCTGTGTAACCGTATGACGGCGGTTCATCTGTGGGCCGTGTCGGTCTGTGTAACCGTATGACGGCGGTTCATCTGTGGGCCGTGTCGGTCTGTGTAACCGTATGACGGCGGTTCATCTGTGGGCCGTGTCGGCCTGTGTAACCGCATGACGGCGGTTCATCTGTGGGCCGTGTCGGTCTGTGTAACCGTATGGCGGCGGTTCATCTGTGGGCCGTGTCGGCCTGTGTAACCGTATGACGGCGGTTCATCTGTGGGCCGTGTCGGTCTGTGTAACCGTATGACGGCGGTTAGCAGCTGGTCGGCTCCGTAAGCTGCGGTCGGCCGGCGATAGGAGTAGGCGGAGCGGCAGACGGGCCCGCTCGCGCACCGTTTCGCCGACCGGTTGTGGTGGAGCTGGGTGGCCGCTGTGTGCCAATTTCTCCGTGCAGTGGTGGGAGGCTTAGGTCTGGCCACCAGGCGCACCCTTCGGTCGCTGCTGCAGAGGTAAACACAGATGTAGGAAGTTTCGATGCAAATTTACAGCAAGTTAGTTCTGGGAGTTCGTACTCTGAACGACACACGATAATTTAACGCCTCGAACATGCGTTTCGCTCAAACTTGAGATTGTGTACTGTGTTGTTTTAAGAGCATACATTAAATTAACTTTCCGAACTTTGTAGCACGTATTTGCCATTTTACCTGAGGCGCCCTGTCAGTGTTACTGTGGCAGCCTGCTGAGATGCGGGGCGCTCCTTGGGCGACGCGAACGCTCTCTCGGCAGTGGTGGCCTCTCAGGAGAGAGAGAGACCACTCTCCGCAGTGGTGGCCTCTCAGGAGAGAGACCACTCTCCGCAGTGGTAGCCTCTCAGGAGAGAGAGACCACTCTCCGCAGTGGTGGCCTCTCAGGAGAGAGACCACTCTCCGCAGTGGTGGCCTCGCAGGAGAGAGACCACTCTCCGCAGTGGTGGCCTCTCAGGAGAGAGACCGCTCTCCGCAGTGGTGGTCTCTCAGGAGAGAGACTGCTCTCTCGGCAGTGGTGGCCTCTCAGGAGAGAGACCACTCTCTCCGCAGTGGTGGCCTCGCAGGAGAGAGACAGGACTGTCAGCCAGACGGGACTGTCTGTGCCAGTCGTGGTCAGTGCTGTCGACTGTGTGTTTGATGCTCAGCCATCCTGTGCGGAAGCCTTGTGCAATGCTCTCGATCGCAGCCGACCGTACCGGGGCCCGCAGATCGCGTCCGAGCCGACCGTACCGGGGCCAGCAGATCGCGGCCGACCGTACCGGGGCCCGCTGATCGCGGCCGACCGTACCGGGGCCCGCAGATCGCGGCCGACGTACCGGGGCCCGCAGATCGCGGCCGACCGTATCGGGGCCCGCAGATCGCGGCCGACCGTACCGGGGCCCGCAGTCCGTCCGACCGTACTGGGGCCCGCAGATCGCGGCCGACCGTACCGGGGCCGCAGTCCGTCCGCAGGCACTACATCCGCAGTACAGGCAGCCTTGCTGCACAGGCGAATAATTGCATGCTAAGATGAAGGCGACTGGCTTGCCTAGCTCTGAAACTGAATGTTTACCTCCCACTGGGAGGCACAGGACGAAACTGAAGCAGAGCGTCTGCAGCAGAGCCTCTGCAGCAGAGCGTCTGCAGCAGAGCGTCTGCAGCAGAGCGTCTGAAGCAGAGGGTCTGCAGCAGAGCCTCTGCAGCAGAGGGTCTGAAGCAGAGCGTCTGAAGCAGAGCGTCTGAAGCAGAGCGTCTGAAGCAGAGCGTCTGAAGCAGAGCGTCTGAAGCAGAGCGTCTGAAGCAGAGCGTCTGAAGCAGAGCGTCTGAAGCAGAGCGTCTGAAGCAGAGCGTCTGAAGCAGAGCGTCTGAAGCAGAGCGTCTGAAGCAGAGCGTCTGAAGCAGAGCGTCTGAAGCAGAGACTCTGAAGCAGAGCGTCTGAAGCAGAGCCTCTGAAGCAGTATGGATACTGGCACCGTGTACCCAAGCGATCTGATGTAGAACCTGCTGAATTGTATATCGGCACGACGTTTACTGACATGCTGCTGAAATGTCTTCTGATATCCGAGTTTTGCTCCATTGCCAATGCCTTTTGGTGTTTGTTCTCTGATTGCGCTTGGACAGGATATTGGCCGGATCTCGCCATGGAATGACATTTTCATAGGCGCGCTCGGACTTGATAGGAGCAGATAGGAGGCCGGCCGTCACCATGGCTGTCCCCGTGGCGACCAACTCTGCGAAATGTCGCTGATCGTCGCACTCTCGAGGCGCAGAGGCTCCGTCCGCTCCGTCCGCTCCGTCCGCTCTGTCCGCTCCTCTTAGCACCATCACGGTCGTGTTTTGAACAGACGGTATGGCAAACCCTTGTTATGGGTACCGATGGAACCACGTGTGTCATTTGTATTTTATGTTATGGAAAATTTTCTGGCTCAATCTTAGTTTTCTATTCCATGGCGTGGCCTGTGTATCCTGCCTCATAGTCGGCTTTTGGCGCATATAACAGTGAAGTGTGTCACCGTGTAATATGATGACCATTTGCCAGTTGAATTATAGTCGGCTTTTGGCGCATATAACTGTGAAGTGTGTCACTGTGTAATATGATGACCATTTGCCGGTTGAATTATTCCATTGCACTGTTGTGTATCATGGATGGGCCGAACTGCAAACGGCGGCTTCATGCAGATGTTGCTCATACAGTTGGTGAGTGCTGGGCGACGATGCCTCTGATGCGAGCCCTCCAGCTCTAAGCTAGAATCTTTCGATTTATTTCTTCATCTTTTGTCAACCATTTTTACCTTCAACGTTCGTGTCACAAAACTACAAAAATGTATGACTGGACGACAAATAATTGTGGTTTGCTATGCTTTCATATGAATATGCGAAAAGGGCGACATCTCAAATTATTTCGAGATTGTCATTTCCTTTATCTTCCCTGTGCACATTGTTGTCTCCTAAATTCTATTCATTACTTGAACTGTGAACGTATATGGGATGCCTAGTCACCATAAGTCACCATACGTCACCATACGTCACCATAAGTCACCATACGTCACCATACGTCACCATAAGTCACCATACGTCATTATACGTTCGGCGTCAGGTGATCGCCAGCCACCCAGCGTGTCCGCGTCAGGTGATCGCCAGCCACCCAGCGTGTCCGCGTCAGGTGATCGCCAGCCACCCAGCGTGTCCGCGTCAGGTGATGGGCAGCCACCCAGCGTGGCCGCGTCAGGTGATCGCCAGCCACCCAGCGTGTCCGCGTCAGGTGATCGCCAGCCACCCAGCGTGTCCGCGTCAGGTGATGGGCAGCCACCCAGCGTGTCCGCGTCAGGTGATCGCCAGCCACCCAGCGTGTCCGCGTCAGGTGATCGCCAGCCACCCAGCGTGTCCGCGTCAGGTGATCACCAGCCACCCAGCGTGTCCGCGTCAGGTGATGGGCAGCCACCCAGCGTGTCCGCGTCAGGTGATCGCCAGCCACCCAGCGTGTCCGCGTCAGGTGATCGCCAGCCACCCAGCGTGTCCGCGTCAGGTGATGGGCAGCCACCCAGCGTGTCCGCGTCAGGTGATCGCCAGCCACCCAGCGTGTCCGCGTCAGGTGATCGCCAGCCACCCAGCGTGTCCGCGTCAGGTGATCACCAGCCACCCAGCGTGTCCGCGTCAGGTGATGGGCAGCCACCCAGCGTGTCCGCGTCAGGTGATGGGCAGCCACCCAGCGTGTCCGCGTCAGGTGATCGCCAGCCACCCAGCGTGTCCGCGTCAGGTGATCGCCAGCCACCCAGCGTGTCCGCGTCAGGTGATGGGCAGCCACCCAGTGTCCGCGTCAGGTGATCACCAGCCACCCAGCGTGTCCGCGTCAGGTGATGGGCAGCCACCCAGCGTGTCCGCGTCAGGTGATCGCCAGCCACCCAGCGTGTCCGCGTCAGGTGATCGCCAGCCACCCAGCGTGTCCGCGTCAGGTGATGGGCAGCCACCCAGCGTGTCCGCGTCAGGTGATCACCAGCCACCCAGCGTGTCCGCGTCAGGTGATGGGCAGCCACCCAGCGTGTCCGCGTCTGGTGATCACCAGCCACCCAGCGTGTCCGCGTCAGGTGATCACCAGCCACCCAGCGTGTTCGCCTCACCCCGTGGGTCGCCCTTGACGGCAGGTTGGCAGTGCAGCACCTTCCGATCTGCCATGGCGCCGTCGATTGGCGACGATTGATCAATTCTCCCCTCCCTCCCTCCCTCCCTCCCTCCCTCCCTCCCTCCCTCCCTCGGCCCGCGGAGACGTACCCCGTGAGCGGTGCCACCTGACCGGTGACCCGCCAGAGTCACCGCGAGTCACCGCGAGTCACCTCTCGGTGGTGGACGCTGCGGGCCGTGACGGCCTCACCTGCCGGCGACCTTGCGGTCGGTCCCCCCATCACGGGACTCTCGCTCCCCGGGCCTGTGGTGACCTCGGGAGGCGTGTGACGGTGACCCAATTATGGCGCGGACCTGATCACCAGCCCACTTCACTAGGTCGACTTCCGTCTGACGGCCCGCTATATGGAGCGCAAGTCAGCTGCATTTGCATACCGAGACATGCGCTTTATTTGTGAGCCATCACCCAAAGGATTGGCGATCACGCTAGCTTTTCTAGTATGAACGAGCATGAATCAGCTGAAGAGAATCTAGAATATTGTTGCGAATAGACATTGATGTTCAGCTGCCCTGACATAGCTCTCTTCAAGGCTGTGGTTGATTCGCCACTGTCGGCTCGTTACATATTACATGACTGTTTGAACAGGGTGTCACGTCTGACTCCAATGACATATTACATCTACATGACTGTTAGAACAGGGTGTCACGTCTGACTAATGAAGATGGCGTGCAGCGGTCGCGGCTGAGACACCACGTCTGGTGCATGCGTGAGACATCTGCCGTCTGGTAGTCACGGAATCACGACTGTTCTTGTCACGTTCTGCCGACTGGTCACGGAATCACGACTGTCCTCGTCACGTTCTGCCGACTGGTCACGGAATCTCGACTGTCCCTGTCACGTTCTGCCGACTGGTCACAGAATCTCAACTGTCCCTGTCACGTTATGCCGACTGGTCACGGAATCTCGACTGTTCTCGTCACGTTCTGCCGACTGGTCACGGAATCTCGACTGTTCTCGTCACGTTCTGCCGACTGGTCACGGAATCTCGACTGTCCTCGTCACGTTCTGCCGACTGGTCACGGAATCTCGACTGTTCTCGTCACGTTCTGCCGACTGGTCACGGAATCTCGACTGTTCTTGTCACGTTCTGCCGACTGGTCACGGAATCTCGACTGTTCTCGTCACGTTCTGCCGACTGGTCACGGAATCTCGACTGTTCTTGTCACGTTCTGCCGACTGTTCACGGAATCTCGACTGTTCTTGTCACGTTCTGCCGACTGGTCACGGAATCTCGACTGTTCTCGTCACGTTCTGCCGACTGGTCACGGAATCTCGACTGTTCTCGTCACGTTCTGCCGACTGGTCACGGAATCTCGACTGTTCTCGTCACGTTCTGCCGACTGGTCACGGAATCTCGACTGTTCTCGTCACGTTCTGCCGACTGGTCACGGAATCTCGACTGTTCTCGTCACGTTCTGCCGACTGGTCACGGAATCTCGACTGTTCTCGTCACGTTCTGCCGTCTGGTGGTCACGGAATCACGACTGTTCTTGTCACGACTGGTCACGGAATCACGACTGCCTTGTCACGTTCTGCCGTCTGGTGGTCACGGAATCTCGACTGTTCTCGTCACGTTCTGCCGTCTGGTCACGGAATCTCGACTGTCCTTGTCACGTTCTGCCGAGGTGGTTCAGACGCAACAAGCTTCTAATTATATCGCTAAATGCTGAGGGTTGGACGTTTTCTGGTATTTATTTTCTCCACGCTTTGGTTGTACGGCTCTTTGTGTACGGCGAGTTTCGCCGTTGAACTGCTGGAAATAGTTTCCGGGATCATTTAAACCGAACTTAGCCTGCAGTAACCCTTTGTTTGTCGCTCATGTTCATGTTTGTCCTCCTACCTATATTTTTTCCGTGAACCCCAACACTCCGGGTACGATGATCATCTCGAAGTGCAGATGCATTTATCCGCCGAATATACGACACTCGTCTTCAAAGCGCAGTCGTGCATGGGTCCCTGGAGCATCCAATGGAACTCGATAACTATGTAAGCCGGTCCCGGCGATTCAGCACAGGGCGATAACTAGGTAAGCCGGTCCCGGCGATTCAGCACAAGGCGATAACTATGTAAGCCGGTCCCGGCGATTCAGCACAGGGCGATAACTATGTAAGCCGGTCCCGGCGATTCAGCACAGGGCGATAACTAGGTAAGCCGGTCCCGGCGATTCAGCACAAGGCGATAACTATGTAAGCCGGTCCCGGCGATTCAGCACAGGGCGATAACTATGTAAGCCGGTCCCGGCGATTCAGCACAGGGCGATAACTATGTAAGCCGGTCCCGGCGATTCAGCACAGGGCGATAACTATGTAAGCCGGTCCCGGCGATTCAGCACAAGGCGATAACCATGTAAGCCGGTCCCGGCGATTCAGCACAGGGCGATAACTATGTAAGCCGGTCCCGGCGATTCAGCACAGGGCGATAACTATGTAAGCCGGTCCCGGCGATTCAGCACAAGGCGATAACTATGTAAGCCGGTCCCGGCGATTCAGCACAAGGCGATAACTATGTAAGCCGGTCCCGGCGATTCAGCACAGGGCGATAACTAGGTAAGCCAGTCCCGGCGATTCAGCACAGGGCGATAACTAGGTAAGCCAGTCCCGGCGATTTAGCACAGGGTTAATGTGTACCTGATTAGTGGACTGATGAAAGCTATATTTTAAACCTAGTTTACATTATAAAAAAAAACACCATTGGCAATGGATATATTAATGAAGCCTTCACAAAACGGAACATGTGTAGGTAATGTATATGTAAATTTATAGAAAAAGGAAAATGTAATGTATATTTAACGCTTTGTTTGAAAACTATTTTGTGGCAAGCGTATAATGGTGCGTTTTGGAGGCGATGATCGCCTTCACACTTTGGGTATTGTTGATGTGCAGTCCGACGCACTAACATGTTTGCTGCTCAAGGGTTTGTAATATGTTACCATGTCAAATACCGACACTCTGGGCACACCTTCCGCTACTGCCCATGTTACCGGGGTGTTTTCCGTCTGTCTGTTACCGGTGCCTAGAGCCGGCGAGGGCTCCTCGTGCCGTGCGTGTTGGCTGCCGGCGGACAGAGAGTATCTGCTGGGCGTCACCGGAGCCGGGGCACACAGTGGCTGTGTGCAGTGCAGACAGACGCGGCTCCGCCTGTGTGGGCGACTGGGCGTCTCCGACAAACTCGCAATGACCAGACGGCCGCACAAACGGGACACAATCGACGAAAATTTGCCATCCTTGCGGTAACTTTTCAATTCATGCTATGAAATTAAAGCATATTAGGTATCAGCTATGAAAGGCTCTCTGGCCGCCCGTCCTCTGAAGCTTCACTACATGCTGCGTGCTGCGTTGGTGGCACGAATTTAGAATGTTGCTCTTTTGCGCAGGAGTTCTCGCCGATTGTTAGCTCTGTGGGTGCGGGCGCAGTGAATCGGCACCGCCATAGCCGCCGGGTATTCTGTCCGGGATCGCACTCCAGTGCGTCTAGCCGGCCCAATCGGCCCGTATATCCGCCCTGAGGGCTGCTTCAGAGCGTCGCGGGCTTCTCATCTCCGCCCGTCGACCGTGCCGCCTCTCACCACAGAGCCACTTCAATCGGCCAGCCCCTCCCGCGGCACAATCCTCTCCACTGCGGCGGTCCAGCTCCTCCAGCTCCTCCAGCGACCCACTCCACTGCGGCGGACCAGCTCCTCCAGCGGCCCACTCCACTGCGGCGGACCAGCTCCTCCAGCGACCCACTCCACTGCGGCGGACCAGCTCCTCCAGCGGCCCACTCCACTGCGGCGGTCCAGCTCCTCCAGCTCCTCCAGCGACCCACTCCACTGCGGCGGACCAGCTCCTCCAGCGGCCCACTCCACTGCGGCGGTCCAGCTCCTCCAGCTCCTCCAGCGGCCCACTCCACTGCGGCGGTCCAGCTCCTCCAGCTCCTCCAGCGACCCACTCCACTGCGGCGGACCAGCTCCTCCAGCGACCCACTCCACTGCGGCGGACCAGCTCCTCCAGCGACCCACTCCACTGCGGCGGACCAGCTCCTCCAGCTCCTCCAGCGACCCACTCCACTGCGGCGGACCAGCTCCTCCAGCGACCCACTCCACTGCGGCGGACCAGCTCCTCCAGCGACCCACTCCACTGCGGCGGACCAGCTCCTCCAGCGACCCACTCCACTGCGGCGGACCAGCTCCTCCAGCGACCCACTCCACTGCGGCGGACCAGCTCCTCCAGCGGCCCACTCCACTGCGGCGGTCCAGCTCCTCCAGCTCCTCCAGCGACCCACTCCACTGCGGCGGACCAGCTCCTCCAGCGGCCCACTCCACTGCGGCGGTCCAGCTCCTCCAGCTCCTCCAGCGGCCCACTCCACTGCGGCGGTCCAGCTCCTCCAGCTCCTCCAGCGGCCCACTCCACTGCGGCGGTCCAGCTCCTCCAGCTCCTCCAGCGACCCACTCCACTGCGGCGGACCAGCTCCTCCAGCGGCCCACTCCACTGCGGCGGACCAGCTCCTCCAGCGACCCACTCCACTGCGGCGGACCAGCTCCTCCAGCGACCCACTCCACTGCGGCGGTCCAGCTCCTCCAGCTCCTCCAGCGACCCACTCCACTGCGGCGGTCCAGCTCCTCCAGCTCCTCCAGCGACCCACTCCACTGCGGCGGACCAGCTCCTCCAGCGACCCACTCCACTGCGGCGGACCAGCTCCTCCAGCGACCCACTCCACTGCGGCGGACCAGCTCCTCCAGCTCCTCCAGCGACCCACTCCACTGCGGCGGACCAGCTCCTCCAGCGACCCACTCCACTGCGGCGGACCAGCTCCTCCAGCGACCCACTCCACTGCGGCGGACCAGCTCCTCCAGCGACCCACTCCACTGCGGCGGACCAGCTCCTCCAGCGACCCACTCCACTGCGGCGGACCAGCTCCTCCAGCGGCCCACTCCACTGCGGCGGACCAGCTCCTCCAGCGGCCCACTCCACTGCGGCGGACCAGCTCCTCCAGCGACCCACTCCACTGCGGCGGTCCAGCTCCTCCAGCGGCCCACTCCACTGCGGCGGACCAGCTCCTCCAGCGGCCCACTCCACTGCGGCGGACCAGCTCCTCCAGCTCCTCCAGCGGCCCACTCCACTGCGGCGGACCAGCTCCTCCAGCTCCTCCAGCGACCCACTCCACTGCGGCGGACCAGCTCCTCCAGCGACCCACTCCACTGCGGCGGACCAGCTCCTCCAGCGACCCACTCCACTGCGGCGGACCAGCTCCTCCAGCGACCCACTCCACTGCGGCGGACCAGCTCCTCCAGCGGCCCATTCCACTGCGGCGGACCAGCTCCTCCAGCTCCTCCAGCGACCCACTCCACTGCGGCGGACCAGCTCCTCCAGCGGCCCACTCCACTGCGGCGGTCCAGCTCCTCCAGCGGCCCACTCCACTGCGGCGGACCAGCTCCTCCAGCGGCCCACTCCACTGCGGCGGACCAGCTCCTCCAGCTCCTCCAGCGACCCACTCCACTGCGGCGGACCAGCTCCTCCAGCGGCCCACTCCACTGCGGCGGACCAGCTCCTCCAGCTCCTCCAGCGACCCACTCCACTGCGGCGGACCAGCTCCTCCAGCGGCCCACTCCACTGCGGCGGACCAGCTCCTCCAGCTCCTCCAGCGACCCACTCCACTGCGGCGGACCAGCTCCTCCAGCGGCCCACTCCACTGCGGCGGACCAGCTCCTCCAGCGACCCACTCCACTGCGGCGGACCAGCTCCTCCAGCGACCCACTCCACTGCGGCGGACCAGCTCCTCCAGCGACCCACTCCACTGCGGCGGACCAGCTCCTCCAGCGACCCACTCCACTGCGGCGGACCAGCTCTTCCAGCGACCCACTCCACTGCGGCGGTCCAGCTCCTCCAGCTCCTCCAGCGACCCACTCCACTGCGGCGGACCAGCTCCTCCAGCGGCCCACTCCACTGCGGCGGACCAGCTCCTCCAGCGACCCACTCCACTGCGGCGGACCAGCTCCTCCAGCGGCCCACTCCACTGCGGCGGACCAGCTCCTCCAGCTCCTCCAGCGACCCACTCCACTGCGGCGGTCCAGCTCCTCCAGCGGCCCACTCCACTGCGGCGGACCAGCTCCTCCAGCTCCTCCAGCGACCCACTCCACTGCGGCGGACCAGCTCCTCCAGCGGCCCACTCCACTGCGGCGGACCAGCTCCTCCAGCGACCCACTCCACTGCGGCGGTCCAGCTCCTCCAGCGGCCCACTCCACTGCGGCGGACCAGCTCCTCCAGCTCCTCCAGCGGCCCACTCCACTGCGGCGGACCAGCTCCTCCAGCTCCTCCAGCGACCCACTCCACTGCGGCGGTCCAGCTCCTCCAGCGGCCCACTCCACTGCGGCGGACCAGCTCCTCCAGCTCCTCCAGCGACCCACTCCACTGCGGCGGACCAGCTCCTCCAGCGGCCCACTCCACTGCGGCGGACCAGCTCCTCCAGCGACCCACTCCACTGCGGCGGTCCAGCTCCTCCAGCGGCCCACTCCACTGCGGCGGACCAGCTCCTCCAGCGGCCCACTCCACTGCGGCGGACCAGCTCCTCCAGCTCCTCCAGCGGCCCACTCCACTGCGGCGGACCAGCTCCTCCAGCTCCTCCAGCTCCTCCAGCGGCCCACTCCACTGCGGCGGACCAGCTCCTCCAGCGACCCACTCCACTGCGGCGGTCCAGCTCCTCCAGCGGCCCACTCCACTGCGGCGGACCAGCTCCTCCAGCTCCTCCAGCGGCCCACTCCACTGCGGCGGACCAGCTCCTCCAGCTCCTCCAGCGGCCCACTCCACTGCGACGGACCAGCTCCTCCAGCGGCCCACTCCACTGCGGCGGTCCAGCTCCTCCAGCTCCTCCAGCGGCCCACTCCACTGCGGCGGACCAGCTCCTCCTCCAGCTCCTCCAGCGGCCCACTCCACTGCGGCGGACCAGCTCCTCCAGCTCCTCCAGCGGCCCACTCCACTGCGGCGGACCAGCTCCTCCAGCTCCTCCAGCGACCCACTCCACTGCGGCGGACCAGCTCCTCCAGCGACCCACTCCACTGCGGCGGTCCGGCTCCTCCAGCTCCTCCAGCGACCCACTCCACTGCGGCAGACCAGCTCCTCCAGCTCCTCCAGCGGCCCACTCCACTGCGGCGGACCAGCTCCTCCAGCGGCCCACTCCACTGCGGCGGACCAGCTCCTCCAGCTCCTCCAGCGACCCACTCCACTGCGGCGGTCCAGCTCCTCCAGCTCCTCCAGCGACCCACTCCACTGCGGCGGACCAGCTCCTCCAGCGGCCCACTCCACTGCGGCGGACCAGCTCCTCCAGCGGCCCACTCCACTGCGGCGGACCAGCTCCTCCAGCGGCCCACTCCACTGCGGCGGACCAGCTCCTCCAGCTCCTCCAGCGGCCCACTCCACTGCGACGGACCAGCTCCTCCAGCGGCCCACTCCACTGCGGCGGACCAGCTCCTCCAGCGACCCACTCCACTGCGGCGGTCCAGCTCCTCCAGCTCCTCCAGCGGCCCACTCCACTGCGGCGGACCAGCTCCTCCAGCGGCCCACTCCACTGCGGCGGTCCAGCTCCTCCAGCGGCCCACTCCACTGCGGCGGACCAGCTCCTCCAGCTCCTCCAGCGACCCACTCCACTGCGGCGGTCCAGCTCCTCCAGCTCCTCCAGCGGCCCACTCCACTGCGACGGACCAGCTCCTCCAGCTCCTCCAGCGACCCACTCCACTGCGGCGGTCCAGCTCCTCCAGCTCCTCCAGCGGCCCACTCCACTGCGACGGACCAGCTCCTCCAGCTCCTCCAGCGGCCCACTCCACTGCGACGGACCAGCTCCTCCAGCGGCCCACTCCACTGCGGCGGACCAGCTCCTCCAGCTCCTCCAGCGGCCCACTCCACTGCGACGGACCAGCTCCTCCAGCTCCTCCAGCGACCCACTCCACTGCGGCGGTCCAGCTCCTCCAGCTCCTCCAGCGGCCCACTCCACTGCGACGGACCAGCTCCTCCAGCTCCTCCAGCGGCCCACTCCACTGCGGCGGACCAGCTCCTCCAGCGGCCCACTCCACTGCGGCGGACCAGCTCCTCCAGCGGCCCACTCCACTGCGGCGGACCAGCTCCTCCAGCTCCTCCAGCGGCCCACTCCACTGCGGCGGACCAGCTCCTCCAGCTCCTCCAGCGGCCCACTCCACTGCGACGGACGTATGCAGCAGTCCGCTCCTCAGCTCCCCCGCGGCCTGACTCTCGCCGGAGCTCTCCAGTGGCCAGGTCCGTCCGCTCCTCAGCTCCCCCGCGGCCTGACTCCCCGGAGCTCTCCAGTGCACTGTGGGGCCTTTCGCCCTGCAGCCTGCCGGATTAAACAAAATGAAGGTTCACATTTTCCCTTCAAACTGCACTGCTCGGAACCGAAATTCTCTGAATTTGTATAATCTGGCATTGGTTTTCCCCGTTAACCTTTGCTAGCATATGAAAAACGCGACCGAAACTGAAGTTTGTGGACGGAAGCGCCAGATCATCCGTTTCAGGCGAAATACATGCACACCATTTGGCTGGTTGTACGTTCATTTTCCTTTACTAATTTTAACAAAACCGCTTTTTTCACTTTTCATTTTATTTCATTGCAAATCTTAACGAACCAAGCAAAATCCCCTGAGTCTTGCATACATTGAGCTCTGCTTTAAAATGAGGATCAACCCTTACATGTAAATGTAAGTTTATATACAGTTTGACGGCGAGTGACGCTTCGAGACACATACCAGCGTAGTCGCCAGCATATTCTGATGTTGTCCCAACCCGGAAACCGCGCCCCTACTCGCCCCTTTAATTGCTACAGGCAATTTGCTGGAAATTTGGAAATTTCGAAAATTGGAAATGAACAAATCTAGAAATTTGAGAGGGCCGTCTTTTGGTGACAATCTCAATGTCTTCTAATGTTTTTTAGGCCCCATATGTTAATTACGGCACGTCAGGACCATACAAATTGACGAACAAAGCCAAACGTTAAGCAACTTCAAATGGCTCCTCAGTGACCTGGCATGACCTTGGCTGGTGACCTAATGATTATCATGACTGGCTATCAACAGCCGAATATGACCATCATGACCATCCTGAGTCTAAACTGACGCAAATAAAACGGCTGCAGCGGCGCGGAAGCACCTTACGGCGCTCAGACTACCGTGCAGACCTTGCATTATGACGTCATTACTATGTGACCTGACCTGACCTTAAACTGTTTTTGCTGTCAAAATGTGCGTAAAATGTGCGTCGCAGCTGGTTCAGCTGGTTGCACTGCGGTTGACGGCGTGGCCGTCATGAATGAATGCCGGCTAATCGGCCAAAGGTGCCACTGCGGTGGGCAGGCCCGTGCGGTCTCTCAGCTCCGGCCGGCGCGCTGCGCTGCAACGCACTGCATACCGAGACAGTGACGCGCGGCGGCGGGAACTCGGCAGCCGTCCGGTGCGCGGTGTGCGGTGTGCAGTGCGCGGTGTGCGGTGTGCGGTGTGCGGTGTGCAGTGCGCGGTGCGCGGTGCGCGGTGCGCGGTGCGCGGTGCGCGGTGCGCGGTGCGCGGTGCGCGGTGCGCGGTGCGCGGTGCGCGGTGCGCGGTGCGCGGTGCGCGGTGCGCGGTGCGCGGTGCGCGGTGCGCGGTGTGCGGTGTGCAGTGCGCAGTGCGCGGTGTGCGGTGCGCGGTGCGCGGTGCGCGGTGTGCAGTGTGCAGTGTGCAGTGCGCGGTGTGCAGTGTGCAGTGTGCAGTGTGCAGTGTACTGTGTACCGTGTACCGTGTACCGTGTGCGGTGTGCGGTGTGCAGTGTGCAGTGTGCAGTGTACTGTGTACTGTGTGCGGTGTGCGGTGTGCGGTGTGCGGTGTGCGGTGTGCAGTGTGCAGTGTGCAGTGTGCGGTGTGCAGTGTGCAGTGTGCGGTGTGCAGTGTACTGTGTGCGGTGTGCAGTGTGCGGTGTGCAGTGTGCAGTGTGCAGTGTGCAGTGTGCAGTGTACTGTGTACTGTGTACCGTGTACCGTGTGCGGTGTGCAGTGTGCAGTGTGCAGTGCGCGGTGTGCAGTGTGCAGTGTGCAGTGTGCAGTGTGCAGTGTGCAGTGTGCGGTGTGCGGTGTGCAGTGTACTGTGTACTGTGTACTGTGTACTGTGTGCGGTGCGCGGTGACGGCGGGTGCGGCGCACATGGCGGCGTGAGGCGGCTGGCCGGCGCGGCGGTCGATGCCCGCCGAGGGATGGCCATGGAGGCAGGGCAGGCCAGGGCAGGCCAGGGCAGGCCAGGGCAGGCACTGTGCGGCCACAGATGGCGCTGCCGTCCGCCGGCACTGACCCGGCCGGCTCACAAACCTGGCACTGGTGTCAGCCGGCACTGACCCGGCCGGCTCACAGACCTGGCACTGGTGTCAGCCGGCACTGACCCGGCCGGCTCACAGACCTGGCACTGGTGTCAGCCGGCACTGACCCGGCCGGCTCACAGACCTGGCACTGGTGTAAGGCGTGATGGTCGCTCGACCGGAGGATGAATATTGAATATGTAAGCAAATGCGATGGATGTGAACCATGATGAAGTGCTGGTGGTTAGTCTTACTTACGTTCCCTCTTATTTTGAGGACATTTGGAGTTAATTTATGGAGTCGTTGACTCGTTATTAACTTGGTTCTTTCGTGTCTTGCCCAGATGTAGGCATATTTCACTCACGTTTCATCGCGTCCCAATGGTAACTGCAGCGCTGTGCGATATCTTGAGTCATTTCCCAGCATAGGTGTATCTTTTTATGTTTCATTGTTTTGTTCTGCTGCCTTAACTGGATTCTAACTGCATATAAGGTGATGCAGCAGCCCTGCAATTGATGCACTTCAGCTAATTAATTGTTCTCTCTCGCCCTTGCATGCCCTTGCGTTTCGCAGTGAGCCTGTTTTTGCAAACTAGTTTCTGTACAGATACACGCTGTGTCGGCGGATCTGTGACAACTTCCAAACAGCATTGCCGTCTGAGCGGACGGCGACCCGCCCTCTGGTCGGACTGCGGGGTCGGCCGGCCGTTCTCCAGGCGGCCGTCTCCTAACCCGCCCTCTGGTCGGACTGCGGGGTCGGCCGGCCGCTCTCCAGGCGGCCGTCTCCTAACCCGCCCTCTGGTCGGACTGCGGGGTCGGCCGGCCGCTCTCCAGGCGGCCGTCTCCTAACCCGCCCTCTGGTCGGACTGCGGGGTCGGCCGGCCGCTCTCCAGACGGCCGTCTCCTAACCCGCCCTCTGGTCGGACTGCGGGGTCGGCCGGCCGTTCTCCAGGCGGCCGTCTCCTAACCCGCCCTCTGGTCGGACTGCGGGGTCGGCCGGCCGCTCTCCAGGCGGCCGTCTCCTAACCCGCCCTCTGGTCGGACTGGGGGGTCGGCCGGCCGCTCTCCAGGCGGCCGTCTCCTAACCCGCCCTCTGGTCGGACTGCGGGGTCGGCCGGCCGCTCTCCAGGCGGCCGTCTCCTAACCCGCCCTCTGGTCGGACTGCGGGGTCGGCCGGCCGCTCTCCAGACCGCCGTCTCCTAACCCGCCCTCTGGTCGGACTGCGGGGTCGGCCGGCCGTTCTCCAGGCGGCCGTCTCCTAACCCGCCCTCTGGTCGGACTGCGGGGTCGGCCGGTCGCTCTCCAGGCGGCCGTCTCCTAACCCGCCCTCTGGTCGGACTGCGGGGTCGGCCGGCCGCTCTCCAGGCGGCCGTGTCCTAACGACCAGGGCCGACCAGACAGCTGTGTGATCTGCCACTGCTCATTACTTTGCAACATTGAGTGCTTTTGTTTTGATTTCAGATACTGTCCGGAGGAAATTTTAGAAACTAGCATAGCTCTTCTTGTTTCGATTGCTTTAGTTTTTCACATGCATATTATTTTTTTAATTACACGATACATTTTATTTGTGCCTCCACCTGCATCAGTATTTGCAACTCCCGAGGTTTGACAGCACGATTAGTTCTGCGTTCAGTCCATCGTTCTGTGGTGAACGCTGAGCTCAGCTGTGGCCCGGCTGCCATGCCAATCATGGGAGTGATGCCGCCGCTCTGGCCAGCGGCGCCAAATCGAATGTCGCCACTCGTCCCAATCTGCTAAATGGAAGGCAAACATACCAACCCTTTACCCACCCTGAAACCCTAAACCATGAGCCCCGGGGCCGGGTAGACTTCCAGGTTCAGATCGCTGTTGTGTGCCGCGGGCCCAGATTTCGAACATCAGGTACCAAACCCGTAGATTGCATAGGCGTGTCGAGCCACCATGCCGGGCGGAGTGTCGTCCTGAACCCGAGTATAGGTTCATGGTCCTCCCTCCTCCACCATAGGCGTGTCGAGCCACCATGCCGGGCGGAGTGTCGCCCTGCACCCGAGTATAGGTTCATGGTCATCCCTCCTCCACCATAGGCGTGTCGGAGCCACCATGCCGGGCGGAGTGTCGCCCTGAACCCGATTCTAGGTTCATGGTCCTCCTTCCTCCACCATAGGCGTGTCGAGCCACCATGCCGGGCGGAGTGTCGTCCTGAACCCGAGTATAGGTTCATGGTCCTCCTTCCTCCACCATAGGCGTGTCGAGCCACCATGCCGGGCGGAGTGTCGTCCTGAACCCGATTCTAGGGTCCTAGTCCTCCCTCCTCCACCTACCAATCACTGACGTTTGAACTGTGCGCCGAAACGTCCAAATCCAGAAACTAAGCCGGAACCAGTTGCCTAACTGCTACAGGCGGGCACGGTAACTTGCCGCTCCCTCCGATTTATCTTTTAACCGACCAGCGAGCAGCGTGACCCTTCAGCCTGAGAACAGAGCGTGGCGACACCTTGGCGCGGACGGCGGGTCCGGGGGGGGGGGGGGGGGCGACTGTGCCGCCTGTGGCTGGACGGATCACCGGGAGAAGGGTCACCTTGCTGACGGCCGAACAGCCGCTGCGTCACTGCCGTCGCTGCGTCGCTGCCGTCGGTGTGCTGTTGTTGGACGGTGGACGTGTCCGGCCGTGCAACAGATGGCCAACAAAAACAGCCGGTCACCGGGAGGCGTCACCGTCACCGGGAGGGAGCCGACGGTCCAGAGTCGACAGTGGCGACCGGCCACCACGCCGGCTGGCCAGCCCGTCTCGGACGGACGCACGGACCGACGGACCGACGGACCGACGGACCGACGGACCGACGGACCGACGGACGGGACGCCCGGGACGCACGGACACGGACACGGAACGGACAGCACGGCCAGGCCGTCGTCGGTCGTTTGGCATGTGTGGGCGCTCGGTGGAACCTCTCGGCCCTGTCTCTCCACCTGAGCAGAGCTCAGGGTCCAGGGATGGGTGGCAGGTCTGCGGAGAACCTCCTGGCAGACAGACACCTGTGCAGAGGTCAGGGATGGGTGGCAGGTCTGCGGAGAACCTCCGGGCAGACAGACAGCCGGCGGGGAGCGGGCAGCCTTGACCCGGCCGATCCGGGTGGTGGTTTGGTGTGAGACCAGCGTTCTGCAGCGGCCGCGCCGTGACTTGAATTTTCCTCACTTTTATTACTCACGTTCACAAGTCATGACCATAAAAGCGGTGAGGAGCGATATCAAACGATCTCAGACACACGGATCGTAAAAACCTCTTAAGTAAAAGCCACCGCAGCGTTCATAAATTATTAACGTTTGTCGTGCGGCATCACTTCCGACTGTGTAATTCGTAACAGGCCATTGCGATAAGTGGTCTCTCGACCAGTGAGCCGGAGAGATCGAGACCAGTGAGCCGGAGAGATCGAGACTAGTGAGCCGGAGAGATCGAGACTAGTGAGCCGGAGAGATCGAGACTAGTGAGCCGGAGAGATCGAGACTAGTGAGCCGAAGAGATCGAGACTAGTAAGCCGGAGAGATCGAGACTAGTAAGCCGGAGAGATCGAGACTAGTGAGCCGGAGAGATCGAGACTAGTGAGCCGGAGAGATCGAGACTAGTGGGCCGGAGAGATCTAGACTAGTAAGCCGGAGAGATCGGGACTAGTGAGCCGGAGAGATCGAGACTAGTGAGCCGGAGAGATCGAGACTAGTGAGCCGGAGAGATCGAGACTAGTGAGCCGGAGAGATCGAGACTAGTGAGCCGGAAAGATCGAGACTAGTGAGCCGGAGAGATCGAGACTAGTGAGCCGGAGAGATCGAGACTAGTAAGCCGGAGAGATCGAGACTAGTGAGCCGGAGAGATCGAGACTAGTGAGCCGGAGAGATCGAGACTAGTGAGCCGGAGAGATCGAGATTAGTAAGCCGGAGAGATCGAGACTAGTGAGCCGGAGAGATCGAGACTAGTAAGCCGGAGAGATTGTGACTAGTGAGCCGGAGAGATCGAGACTAGTAAGCCGGAGAGATCGAGACTAGTGAACCGGAGAGATCGAGACTAGTAAGCCGGAGAGATCGAGACTAGTGAGCCGGAGAGATCGAGACTAGTGAGCCGGAGAGATCGAGACTAGTGAGCCGGAGAGATCGAGACTAGTGAGCCGGAGAGATCGAGACTAGTGAGCCGGAAAGATCGAGACTAGTGAGACGGAGAGATCGAGACTAGTGAGCCGGAGAGATCGAGACTAGTGAGCCGGAGAGATCGAGACTAGTGAGCTGGAGAGGTCGAGACTAGTGAGCCGGAGAGATCGAGACTAGTGAGCCGGAGATCGAGACTAGTGAGCCGAAGAGACCGAGACTGGTGAGCCGGAGAGATCGAGACTAGTGAGCCGGAGAGATCGTGACTAGTGAGCCGGAGAGACCGAGACTAGTGAGCCGAAGAGACCGAGACTGGTGAGCCGGAGAGATCGAGACTAGTAAGCCGGAGAGATCGAGACTAGTGCGCCGGAGAGATCGAGACTAGTGAGCCGGAGAGATCGAGACTAGTGAGCCGGAGAGACCGAGACTGGTGAGCCGGAGAGATCGAAATTCCTTCTCAGCCATTTAGTGGTTGTCAAAGCAGCGTCACGAACTTCGATCGAGTTTTCGGACGAACACAGCTGCCGGTGTCCTTGCCCAATTGAACAATGACTCAGAACTGCACCAGATGTTGACAGTATCAAACATGATACATTCATATCAGTTATTGGGAAAATACATAAACGTGCACTGGCGGATCCAGGGGGGGGGGGGGGCAACCAGGTCATGCGCCCCCCACAGCCTGGAAGGGGGCAACATGTATTCCCCCCAAGCAAAAACGTTAACAATTTATCGTAAAAATGGACTTTGCATCAGTTAAAATCCAGCTATCCACAGTGAAAAACTCGAAATTTGGAAAACACGGCTCTTACTATCAAATCAGGACTTAACAAGCTCAACAGAGGCCATTCTTATAAAAAATCGAGCCGCTGGTTCATTTTTTTTTATAAGAATGGCCTCAGGACTGGACACTTATGTTTGGGCAGTGCACAGTGCGCCCTACAGCCTGCCGGATTAAAACAAATGAAGGTTCATATTTTCTCTCCAAACTGCACGGCCCGGAACCGAAATTATCTGAATTTGTATAATTTGGCATTGGTTTTTCCTGTTAACCTTTGCTAGCATATGCAAAACGCGACCTAAAATGAAGCTTGTGGACGGAAGCGCCAGCTCACCCGTTTCAGGCGAAATACATGCACAACATTTTGCTGGTTGTATGTTTATTTTCCTTGACTAATTTTAACAAAACCATTTTTTTCTTCACTTCATTTTATTTCATTGCATTGCAAATCTTAACGAACCAAACACAATCCCCCTGAGTCTTGCATACTTTGAGCTATGCTTTAAAATGAAGATCAACCCTAACACGTAAATGTAAGCACTGGCGGATCTAGGGGGTGGGGGCATTTAGGGCCATTGCCCCCCCCCCCCCCAGACATAAACTGGCCTGTTTGCCCCCCCCCCCAACGATCAAATCTCACATGAACAAAACGATCGGTAATAATGTATAATGACTTTGCTTCTGTGCCATAAATAAAAGTTTCGATGAACAAAAAATATCTGAGGCCATTCTTATAAAAAAAAATCGAGCCGTGGCTCGATTAAAAAAAAGAAAAAAGAATGGCCTTAGGATTGGAATGTTTTATGTTTAGGCAGTGTGTAAAATACCTGCATATTATTTGGCTTTGCATTTCCGAGGTGCTGTTTCGACGCTAAACATCTCCCGCGCCGGGTCCTGAGGCCATTCTTTATTAAAAAAATCGAACCACGGCTCGATTTATTTTTATCAGAATGGCCTCAGTCATTGCTCGTCTTTAAGACGAGCAATGGCCTGTTACCGAATGCCTCTTAATCGCTAACGAAGGGTGTTACAATATACCCGAAAGCTCCGATTTTTGTTTTATTTCTTGTGGAGTAAGTCCTCTTTGTATTTAATCTATATCATCCTCTCCACATCATGTCTTTTCGCGGATCCCAGATGAGTCCCTGAACAGGTCGGAAGGGGGTTGAAAAGGTCGGGGGGCCCTTCGACGATCTGAAGGGACCCTGAGCTTTTCAACAGTAAGAATGCAGTGGTCCAGGGAAAAAAACTCAAAATTTTCACGCCTCTCCGCGGCGCAATTTAACTACAAAATATATTATTATATGCGGGTTAAAACATCGTGCCGTTTCTCGGCGCATGTATGTGTTATGCTGCTACTTTCCTATATCATGGGCAAAATAGTTCGCTTTAATACTTTTTACCGCAATTTTAAACGCATAATATCATTTTTAGAGGTCCGCACCATACGCAATGCGACGCACGGATGTGAATGCAAATCCAGGGCGTAAGATACGACAAAATTGTGCCGCTCCGCGGTGCAATTAATTAAGAGTTCCAGGTCTTGAACCTAAAAAAAATCACAGTTGGTATACGTATAGCTGATTCCAAATTGGTGTCACTGGTTCCAAAGTTGATATGGCAGTTTGCTAACTCCAGCTCCTAAAAGTTGGTATGGCCATCCCTGTCCTACCTCCCACCAATTCCCCCCCCCCAAAAAAAATGACGTTTGGATCCGCCAGTGGGTGGATGGAGTAAACAGTTGTGCATCAGATGTTGTGATTATTTTTGGAGACTGGCCATTTTCCATGGGAACTAGGCGTTTTTTTAAAAAGTGAAATGTCAATAATTGTGTCAATTTGTGTTATCCTTAACCCGCGCCGTGCCGGGGGGGGGGGGGGGGGGGGGGGGCGTTAAGACGCCCCCCCCCCTCCGTTTTTTTGCCAATAGCTAAAAAACCGTTTAAGCCAGGTAGCTGAAATTTTCAGTACCTGTCCGCTGAACATTTTTACAACTTTTGTGAAACCAAAAGTTTCAGGTCTTATCAGGTCAGGTCACCAGGTCAGGTCACGTGACCCAACCTCAGAAAAAGTTTGCGGTCGTGCCACGTCTACAGTTTCCGGGTGATCACTTTTAAACTTTTAGAGTTTGATAAGGATATCATTACCTACAATTTGCATATCTCGGATTGTTTTATTCGGTGACCTAAGGTCTGATCGATCACGTGACTTTCCCCATTATAAGTCAATGGGGAAATATTGAAATGCTTTGCTTTCCATGTAAACGCATCCAATCAACGTTTTTTCTTCAGGATCATGTGGTAATAGACCATTCTTCATTACCCAGATACTATTTTGGTTTATTTGACCCCCCACAAGGTCATCCGAGGTCACATGAGGTCACATACACTTTTTTGCCAATAACTTTTGATCGAAGAGAGATAGAAACTTGAAGAAGGCACGAATGTGATTTTCTCGTCAAGACGCATCGACTCATATGCAACATGACCCACCGTGACCGATTTGGTCACCATGTGACCTTCACCTGAGGTCAAATTTTTAATTGACTTTCCAAGGTCAAGATGTATATTTTTCGATGCGCCTTGCCGATGGAAACACGATGGAGCCACAATCAATGCTCTATCTTGAATAGCAAAAAAGTTATTCGCGAAAAACTTTTTCCAAGATAACAGCCATTTTGACCTTTGATGACCTCTGGAGCCTCAACTATTGACCTGAACTCAAATCTCACGGTAAAACGTTACTGGAGCGTTTCAAGAGCTATCTATTGCTTTTTTCGGTTTCGTCCTAGCTATCATAGTTCCCGAGATATCGTGGGATTTCAGGATCAAGTTACCTAAAACGGGAAAATTTGACCTATGATGACCTCTGGTGACCTCAATAATAACCTGAGCGAAAAAATGACTGAAGTAGTTTCTAAATCATTTTTGACGAGCTTTCCAACGCTGTTTTTCGTTTTGCGCTACGTTGCCTAGGAGCAGAGTTAGAAGGGGGGGGCGTCGAAACGCCCCCCCCCCCGCACGGCGAAGGTGGCGCCGAGCACCGGCACGGCGCGGGTTAAGAACAGTGCCTATGAAGAGCTCCGCCCACTTTGCATAACAAAATGACGCGTCAATAAATATATTTTTTTGGGACCTAGTGCCAGCAGCTGAATGGCAATTGTGCAATGAAAATAAAACAAACAATAGGTAGGTACCTAGGTTGAGATAGGTACTTCTAGCTAAAACCCTATCAAAAGTATCTACCTCCCGGATTTTTTCAATAACCTGAAAACTATGATATATATCAACGTGCAACTTTCACTACCTTATCCTGCATCAAGTCTTAGTCTTCTCACCAACTCTCAATGAAATTGATGAGTATTTTGGGAGATAATGACATTTTAATGACGTCATGTCATGCCATTTTTTGGTGGAAAAGCGATAAATGTTTGAAAAATCGTAGAAAATATAGTTTTTAAGCAAATTGCAAATAAATAAAAACGTTAAAAGAAGGGAAATTACATTTTCTTCAAAATGGCTCGAATTAATATCTCGAATTTCCAACATTTTGTTTTTTTAACCCCCAAAATAAAAATAAAACTGAATTTTTATGAATTTGAAAAGTGAATTTCTTATGCTCAAATACCAAAATAATGTGACCGGCCCAAATCCGCGAAGGAAAAAAAATGGGGGTACCGTTGGCCACAAAAAGTTGCCCCCCCCCCAAAAAAAAACGACGGCTGGATCCGCGTGCAATCGTGTAAACGTGCAATCGTGTCCTCATATTTTTGTATCGTGTTTTGTTTTGTTCTTGCATCATTTTCTCCTGCAGTATATTTTATCGGGTATTTTTTGTCAGCTTTCAGGTCAGGATATCGGTCCACCAGCTCCCCCACCGCTCCCCCGAACCCCGCTGGGACGCTCTGTTTGTGACCTGATAGGTTTTGGCAAACAAACCGCCCGGGGCGGCGGCGACCCGGCCGCTGTCCTAAAAATATGCGCCGCGTTTTTCTGCTGAGAACGAGCGGCTGGGCGGGGCGTCTCGGTCGGTGAGAGGGGGGGGGGGGGGGGGGGGATATGTGGCGGCGGGGCTCGGTCGGGTGGGGGTTTGGGGAGTGGCCGGGTCAGCCACGGCGGGGGGGGGGGTGGGTGGGTGTATGTGGCTCGGCTTTGTTTGGTCACGGGGGCCTGTGGATGCTCACGGGGACAGTTTGATCAGCCCGGCTGCGGTTATGACGTGATGGTGGCCATGACACATCCACAGCCGCGCGTCATCAGGAGTAAGCCGGCTTTTCACTGCGTCACTCAGGGCGGATCGGTCAGACGTGCTGGTAACTAATCCACCAGCCTCGCTCCAGTTCATCCGCGGCTGCGTGCTGAATACCTGCATTTGCAGCGCTAATGACGACAGTTAACAGCTTACCACACGTTTACAGACGCTCATGATATCCCTATTGAGATTAATGACTGGTCGGTGACCAAAAGGAGGCGGGGAACACGGCGGCCAAACCAGATGTTTATTTTCCTACGGCCGTGTTTGCTGAAACGTTTTCATGACGTCACTGCATCAGGCCAGGCTGGGAACGGGCCGGGCTGTGTGGGTGTGGGTGTGCGCCGTGCCGCCGGACGCGTGCGCCGGAGACCTGGCCGGAGTTGGCCCTCACGGCCAGGTCAGACAGACCAGCACCGACGGCCACGCCGGGCGGGGTCGCCGCCGCGCGCCCACCTGCGTTTCGTTTTGAGCCGCTTCCGGGCGCCGACGGCGACGTGTGGCGCGCGCCGCGTGCCAGTTGTGACGAGGTTGACGCACGCGGCGCCGGGCTGCGGCAGTGGCGGCGCGGCCTCGGCGGCCCCTGCAGCGTGCACGGTGCCGGTGGGAGCGTCTCAGACGTTCAGACGTTCAGACGGCTCGGCGCTGCGGACGGCGGTCGTGGTGAGCTGCGGCGGCCGCTGCCAGCGTGCGGAGTGTGACGGAGCTCGGCTGACAGTCTGACCGCGGGGCAGTGCTGTGCCGTCGGAGAGACGGCCGATGTGAGAGGAGCGACTCCGCCGCTGTGTGCGTGTGTGCGTGTGTGCGTGTGCGCGTGTGCGCTTGTGTGCTGTGTGCTCCGTACGGATTGTGGCGGTGGCGCACATCGCGTTGGAGGGAGGCGGGCTGGCTGCCAGTGACACGGCGGTGCCGGTCTCTGTGCTCCGTTTGAGGGCGGCCGCTCAGACGGCGTCTGTTACGCACCTGTTGCTGTGAGGAGGAGGAGGTGGTGGTATGTCGGCCCGGCTCCACCACTCGCTGGCGGTGCCGGTCGAGCGGCCGCCCCGCGCCGCGCCCGTCCCGCTCTCCTCGCCCTGCCGGCGCCGCAAGAACAACCTGGTGTCCCGCGCCCTGGACGACTGGCACGGCGGCGGGGGCGGGGGCGGACGGTGCAGCCTGTGTCGGGGCCGCTGGGCGTCGGTACGGGCTCGCCGCTCCCCTGGCCGTCTGTCCGTCTCCAGTGATGACGTACTGGACGAGGAGCCCGGCTGGGTGAGTTGTTACTGCCGGAGGCGGCAGGGCCTCCAGCTGCGTGGACGCCGGGGACGCCGTCACCGGCAGGATGACGGCCGGAGAGAGGTGGGGACCGACGGGGCAACACTTGCGAGTTGCAACGGGGACCAGGGAACTCGCCGCTTCTCTTAGGAAATCAATATCAACTGTTTGCTCCCGTGCGACACAAATGTTAGATCACGCACATCTTAACGCAGTATCAAAACTAGCTTGCGAAGATTTTGCAGAGCGTCGTTGTTCGGCGTGTATGTATGCATATCTGGCTTAACGCGCCCGCTAGGAGCTCCAGGCTTACACGGCGTGCCTAGCTGTGGCTACGCATCACAGCAGAACCGACACTCAAATGGCATAGATTGTCAGGTGGAGTGGCATCACGCGAGCCGCCGTCGCCGTGCGCTGGGCAGCCTTCTGATCGGACGGGCGGCACAGTCGGCTCCCAGCTTCTGGCATTATCCATCGTGCCGTCCCGTGCCGTCCCGTGCCGTCCCGTGCCGTCCCGTGCCGTCCCGTGCCGTCCCGTGCCGTCCCGTGCCGTCCCGTCCCGTCCCGTCCCGTCCCGTGCCGTGCCGTGCCGTCCCGTCCCGTGCCGTGCCGTGCCGTCCCGTGTCGCGGTGGGAGTTGGCAGACAGCTGAAAAACACAGCGTGCGGGCCTTGGCTGCGAGGTCGGAGGCAGGCGAGCGCCGCGCGGCGGCCTCGCTCCGTCAGCCGGGGTCAGCGTCGTGTCAGGGTCGGGTCCTCCCGACACCCGGGGTCAGTGGCGTATCAGGGTCGGGTCCTCCCGACACCCGGGTCAGTGGCGTATCAGGGTCGGGTCCTCCCGACACCCGGGGT